>CM044560.2:3906905-4015179 GCA_024416835.2 Perccottus glenii | reverse complement strand
CTGTAACTTGTGGTTGTACTGCTGTGTGTGTGTTTGTGTTAGAATTTATCAGTGTGTGTTGTGAACAGTTGGCTTGACTTAGCTGTACGTACACTAGCTTAGCTAAGCTTTTTTTAGGCCCGAGCCGGTGATGACCGGGAGGGCCTATTGTTTTTGCTCGGATTTTTTTTTTTTTTTTTTTTCTTCCGACCCAATGATCCTAAATTTGACCCAGTGAACATGCACGAAAAGTCACTTTATTGGTCCCAGACTTCAAGCTCGGCGAAAAATTGATGTATTTGAAGTCAAAAAAATACGAAAAATGACTCAGTGGCGACCCCTACAAAATCAAAATACATTGGGCCTATGGAAAGTGAAAGTAACTTTTTTCCAACGTAGAAAAATGAAACTTGGTATATCCATAGGACACCTCAGGGCAAACAGAAAAGTCAATGACAGTCACACCCTAAACTCAACAGGAAGTCCGCCATGTGGGGTGAAACGCTGCCACTAAAATCGCACTTCTTGCGCAGAAAGATGCAAATCATTGTGTTTTAATCTAAATGGCCCCAAATTTGGTGAGTATCATCTAGACACGTGTGCCAACCAAAGTTGTGACTTTGTTTTTGATATCTTATCGGGTGTGGCAAGCCTGTAACGAGGTGGCCATTTTTGTGAAAATAAAACGTCTCTTAACTCTCAAACGCCTTCTCGGATCGAGTTGGACCCAAAAAGGCGTTTGTGCACATTCATGACCTGAACAAAAAAATATGTAAATAAAAGGGTTATCTTTAGAAATGGCTCTCCAGCGCCCCTACAAACTTATAATGGACCCAAGAATTTAGTTTGTCATAGAGACATAAAATTTTGTACACACATCTCTTATGTCATGACGAGCATAAAAGCCAATGACAACCAACTCTATCTATAAATGTGTTGCCATAGCAACGCCCAAAAATGTGAAAAAGTCAATGGGAAGTGAAATTTTTAGTTTGTTGTAGGCAAATAAAACTTGGTACACACATCCACCATGGGCTTATGAACAAAAAAGCCAATGGGGACCACACCCTATCACACACAGGAAGGCGGCCATTTTGAATTGAAAATGTGAACCGACTTAAAATACACCTCTTTTTAAAAGTACACAGAAAAAGCTGCTTCATTCCACAGACACCAAACTTGGGCAAAATGAGCTAAACACATGTATGTAAAATAGACAAGCATTTTTCTAGACTTTTTTGCTCGAGTTATATTTTATTTTATTATAATTTGTTTTTTTTTTTTTTTATTAGGCCCGAGCCGGTGATGACCGGGAGGGCCTATTGTTTTTGCTCGGATTTTTTTTTTTTTTTTTAAATTTTATTTTTATTTTTCTTTTCCACCTATGATCCTAAATTTGACCCAGTGAACATGAACGAAAAGTCATTTTTATTGGTCCCAGACTTCAAGCCCGAAAAATTTATGTATTTGAAGTCGCAAAAAAATATGAAAATGACTCAGTGGCGACCCTACAAAAGTCAAAATACATTGGGCCTATGGAAAGTGAAAGTAACTTTTTCCAACGTAGAAAAATGAAACTTGGTACATCCATAGGACACCTCAGGGCAAACAGAAAAGTCAATGACAGTCACACCCTAAACTTAACAGGAAGTCCGCCATGTGGGGTGAAACGCGCGCCACTAAAATCGCACTTTGCGCAGAAAGATGCAAATCATTGTGTTTTAATCTAAATGGCCCCAAATTTGGTGAGTATCATCTAGACACGTGTGCCAACCAAAGTTGTGACTTTGTTGTTGATATCTTATCGGGTATGGGTGTGGCAAGCCTGTAACGAGGTGGCCATTTTTTCTCTTAACCAGTGTTAGAAATATTGGAAGTCACTGATGGAGACTCTATAACTAAATTGATTGACACGGGAGAAATGAACAAAAGAACCAATCTATGCACCGAAAAATTGCCATTAATACTAGAGAAGAAGAAGAACGAAACTGCATGAGAAGAAGAGAACCAATCAGAGACTGACTTTTGACTGAGCTCCGGGAAGACGGCATTCAAAGAGCGACAAAATGTCACAGGTGACCTAACCAGAGGAAAGCGTAACAGAGCATAAAAGTCACTTTAGCACGAAGTGCTTTCTTGAAAATGAATAGAGGTAAATAAGTGTTACTATTCTGTGGTTGAATTGCCAGCATTGTGGTAGCAAGAAGAAAATGTCGTTCAGTGCACTTTAGATTCAAATTAAAAATGTTTGCACTTATTGTTCAGCTCAGCTGTGCTTTAAGGTCCTGGACCTAACTTTATTTTTCTTTTATTGATGGTGAATTGGCAGCTAGTTATTGTTTACATTACCATGACAGTGTTTGTTGCTGCATAAAGCTTTTGAATTGAAATAAAGACACCGTTGTGTTGACATAAAGTTGAATTTGTGTTTTTATATATTTTGGTTAAGTTTATTTTCTATACCAAACTTAAAAATATTGTAAAAATTGTCTAGTAAATCTGTTATTGATTTTAGTCTTATTTTAGTTGACTAAAATAACAAGCAATTGGGCCTATGGAAAGTCGACTAAAATACCAAGCAATTTTATCCATAGACTAAAATAAGACTAAAATTAAAACAAATCAGATGACTAAAACTTGACTAAAACTAAAAAGAATTATAGTCAAAAGACTAAGACTAAAACTAAATTAAAATTTTGTGTCAAAATTAACACTTTCTTAACTCTCAAACGCCTTCTCGGATCGAGTCGGACCCAAAAAGGCGTTTGTGCACATTCATGACCTGAACACAAAAATATGTAAATAAAAGGGTTATCTTTATAAATGGCTCTCCAGCGCCCCCTACAAACTTATAATGGGACCCAAGAATTTAGTTTGTCATAGAGACATGAAATTTGGTACACACATCTCTTATGTCATGACGAGCATAAAAGCCAATGACAACCACCCCCTATCTATAAATGTGTTGCCATAGCAACGTCCCAAATATTTGGAAAAAGTCAATGGGAAGTGAAAATTTTAGTTTGTCGTAGGCAAATGAAACTTGGTACACACATCCAGCATGGGCTTATGAACAAAAAAGCCAATGGGGACCACACCCTATCACACACGGGAAGGCGGCCATTTTGAATTGAAAATGTGAACCGACTTAAAATACACCTCTTTTTTAAAAGTACGCAGACAATAGCTGCTTCATTCCACAGACACCAAACTTGGGCAAAATGAGCTAAACACATGTATGTAAAATAGACAAGCGTTTTTCTAAACTTTTTTGCTCGAGTTATATTTTTTTTTATTATAATTCGGTATATTATTTTTTTATTATAATTTTTCTGCAAAATGATCCTCAATTTGACCCAGTAAACTAACAAGTAAAAGTCATTTTTATTGGTCCCAGACTTCAAGCCCGGCGAAAAATTTATGTATTTGAAGTCCCCGAAAAAAAAATACGAAAAATGACTCAGTGGCGAATTCCTCAGAAAAGTAAAATACATTGGGCCTATGGAAAGTGAAAGTAACTTTATTCCAATGTAGAAAAATGAAACTTGGTACATCCATAGGACACCTCAGGGCAAACTGAAAAGTTTATTACAGCCATATCGTAAACTCAACAGAAAATCTACTATGTTGGGTGTAATGCGTGACCACCTAAATCGCACCCCTTGTGTCTAAAGGCTTTTCATCTAAACAGCTCCAAATTTGGTGAGTATCATCTAGACACGTGTGCCAAAAAAAAATATCAATTTGTTTTTTGATACATTTGTGGCTGTGGTCGTAATGAGTCTGTGAAGAGGCAACCTTTGGGAAATAAATGCCATTTCCCAATTGCCAGGATCCTTCCTTTAGAGGAGGCCCCTCCAGAGCCACGGCTAGAGTCTTAGAAAACTCCTCAGAATCCTTTTACCGTGAAGTTTACGCTTTAAAGCACGAGTGCATGTGTCCCCGCGGTCTCAAGGAGGCGAGGCCTTTATCGCCGCTATGCTTTAATTATTATTAGACCCGAGCCGGTGATAACCGGAAGGGTCTATTATTTCTGATAGTCCGTTATTATTAGACCCAGCCGGTGATAACCGGAAGGGTCTATTATTTCTGATAGCGTTAGTTATTATTATTAGACCAGCCGGTGATAACCGGAAGGGTCTATTATTTTTGATAGCGCCGTTATTATTAGACCCGAGCCGTGATAACCGGAAGGGTCTATTATTTCTGATAGCGCCCGTTATTATTATTATTATTATTATTATTATTCTTCTTCTGCTCTTTGAGGGCAAATTTGACCCCTGAACATGCACGAAAACTCAGGAAACTTTGCCCAAAATTCAAGCCCGGCAAAAATTTATAGAAATGAAGTCCGCAAGAAAAAATATGAAAATGACTCAGTGGCGACCCCTGAAAAGTCAAAATACATTGGGCCTATGGAAAGTGAAAGTAACTTTTTTGCTACGTAAAAAAATGAAACTTGGTACATCCATAGGACACCTCAGGGCAAATATAAAAGTCTATGACAGCCACACACCTAAACTCAACAGGAAGTCCGTGTGGGGTGGAACGCGGCCACTAAAATCGCAGACTCCTCGCAAGAAAATGATTCAACTCATCGTGTTTTTATCTAAATGGCCCCAAATTTGGTGAGTATCATCTAGACACGTGTGTCAACCAAAGTTAACACTTTGTTGTAGATATCTTATCGGGTATGGGTGTGGCAAGCCTGTAACAAGGTGGCCATTTTTGTGAAAATAAAATGTCTCTTAACTCTCAAACGCCTTCTCGGATCGAGTCGGACCCAAAAAGGCGTTTGTGCACATTCATGACCTGAACACAAAAATATGTAAATAAAAGGGTTATCTTTAGAAATGGCTCTCCAGCGCCCCCTACAAACTTATAATGGGACCCAAGAATTTAGTTTGTCATAGAGACATGAAATTTGGTACACACATCTCTTATGTTATGACGAACATAAAAGCCAATGACAACCACACCCTATCTATAAATGTGTTGCCATAGCAACGCCCCAAATATGTGGACAAAGTCAATGGGAAGTGAAAATTTTAGTTTATCATAAGCAAATGAAACTTGGAACACACATCCAGTATGGGCTTATGAACAAAAAAGCCAATGGTGACCACCCCCTATCTATAAATGTGTTGCCATAGCAACGCCCCAAATATGTGGACAAAGTCAATAGGAAGTGAAAATTTTAGTTTGTCGTAAGCAAATGAAACTTGGTACACAGATCCAGTATGGGCTTATGAACAAAAGCCAATGGTGACCACACCCTATCACACACGGAAGGCGGCCATTTTGAATTGAATATCTGATTTGCCTTAGAATACACCTCTCTTTAAAAACAGTACTTTGTTTTTCTCGCCTTAGCCCAAGCATAATCTATTATTTTCAAAAGTTCAGACAGCTCCCAGGAAAACCAGGGATTGTGGAGACCTTTAACTCTAAATTACAAGGTGGTGTAGCAGGCCCCAGCAGTAGCACAGGCCCGAGGTGATGAAGCAGGATCCAGCCAGAAGAAGATTCAAGCAGTAGCACAGGCCTGGTTATTTGACATTACTGTGAAGTTTACGCTTTAAAGCACAAAATGCAATCCTCCGAGTACCCGAGCCGGTGATGGAGGCGAGGGTCTATTATTTTGATAGCCATTATTATTATTATTATTATTCTTCTTCTGAGGGCAAATTTGACCCCTGAACATGCACGAAAACTCAGGAAACTTTGCCCAAAATTCAAGCCCGGCAAAAATTTATAGAAATGAAGTCCGCAAGAAAAATATGAAAAATGACTCAGTGGCGACCCCTGAAAAGTCAAAATACATTGGGCCTATGGAAAGTGAAAGTAACTTTTTCCAACGTAGAAAAATGAAACTTGGTACATCCATAGGACACCTCAGGGCAAATATAAAAGTCTATGACAGCCACACCCTAAACTCAACAGGAAGTCCGCCATGTGGGTGGAACGCGTGACCACTAAATGTCACTCCTCGCGCAAAATGATTCAACTCATCGTGTTTTTATCTAAATGGCCCCAAATTTGGTGAGTATCATCTAGACACGTGTGTCAACCAAAGTTATAACTTTGTTGTAGATATCTTATCGGGTATGGGTGTGGCAAGCCTGTAACGAGGTGGCCATTTTTGTGAAAATAAAATGTCTCTTAACTCTCAAACGCCTTCTCGGATCAAGTCGTTGGACCCAAAAGGCGTTTGTGCACATTCATGACCTGAACACAAAAATATGTAAATAAAAGGGTTATCTTTAGAAATGGCTCTCCAGCGCCCCCTACAAACTTATAATGGGACCCAAGAATTTAGTTTGTCATAGAGACTTCAAATTTGGTACACACATCTCTTATGTCATGACGAACATAAAAGCCAATGACAACCACCCCTATCTATAAATGTGTTGCCATAGCAACGCCCCAAATATGTGGACAAAGTCAATGGGAAGTGAAAATTTTAGTTTATCATAAGCAAATGAAACTTGGTACACACATCCAGTATGGGCTTATGAACAAAAAAGCCAATGGTGACCACCCCCTATCTATAAATGTGTTGCCATTAGCGCCCCAAATATGTGGACAAAGTCAATGGGAAGTGAAAATTTTAGTTTGTCGTAAGCAAATGAAACTTGGTACACACATCCAGTATGGGCTTATGAACAAAAAAGCCAATGGTGACCACACCCTATCATACACGGGAAGGCGGCCATTTTGAATTGAATATCTGATTTGCCTTAGAATACACCTCTCTTTTAAAAAACAGTACTTTGTTTTCTCGCCTTAGCCAAGCATAATCTATTATTTTCAAAAGTTCAGACAGCTCCCAGGAAAACCAGGGATTGTGGAGGCCTTTAACTCTAAATTACAAGGTGGTGTAGCAGGCCCCAGCAGTAGCACAGGCCCGAGGTGATGAAGCAGGATCCAGCCAGAAGAAGATTCAAGCAGTAGCACAGGCCTGGTTATTTGACATTACTGTGAAGTTTACGCTTTAAAGCACAAAATGCAATCCTCCAGTACATGATTCCCGCGGTCTCAAGGAGGCGAGGGTCTTTATCGCCGCTTGCGGCATTAATTAGACCGAGCGGTGATAACGGAAGGGTCTATTATTTCTGATAGCGTCCGTTATTATTATTATTATTATTATTCTGCTCTTTGAGGGCAAATTTGACCCCTGAACATGCACGAAAACTCAGGAAACTTTGCCCAAAATTCAAGCCCGAAAAATTTATAGAAATGAAGTCCGAGAAAAATATGAAAAAATGACTCAGTGGCGACCCTGGAAAAGTCAAAATACATTGGGCCTATGGAAAGTGAAAGTAACTTTTTCCAACGTAGAAAAATGAAACTTGGTACATCCATAGGACACCTCAGAACAAATATAAAAGTCTATGACAGCCACACCTAAAGTCAACAGGAAGTCCGCCGTGTGGGGTGGAGCAGCGACCACTAAAATCGCACTCCTCGCGCAAAATGATTCAACTCATCGTGTTTTTATCTAAATGGCCCCAAATTTGGTGAGTATCATCTAGACACGTGTGTCAACCAAAGTTATAACTTTGTTGTAGATATCTTATCGGGTATGGTGTGGCAAGCCTGTAGAGGTGGCCATTTTGTGAAAATAAAATGTCTCTTAACTCTCAAGCGCCTTCTCGGATCAAGTTGGACCCAAAAAGCGTTTGTGCACATTCATGACCTGAACACAAAAATATGTAAATAAAAGGGTTATCTTTAGAAATGGCTCTCCAGCGCCCCTACAAACTTATAATGGGACCCAGAATTTAGTTTGTCATAGAGACTTCAAATTTGGTACACACATCTCTTATGTCATGACGAACATAAAAGCCAATGACAACCACCCCTATCTATAAATGTGTTGCCATAGCGCCCCAAATATGTGGACAAAGTCAATGGGAAGTGAAAATTTTAGTTTATCATAAGCAAATGAAACTTGGTACACACATCCAGTATGGGCTTATGAACAAAAAAGCCAATGGTGACCACCCCTATCTATAAATGTGTTGCCATAGCGCCCCAAATATGTGGACAAAGTCAATAGGAAGTGAAAATTTTAGTTTGTCGTAAGCAAATGAAACTTGGTACACACATCCAGTATGGGCTTATGAACAAAAAAGCCAATGGTGACCACACCCTATCACACACGGGAAGGCGGCCATTTTGAATTGAATATCTGATTTGCCTTAGAATACACCTCTCTTTTAAAAAACAGTACTTTGTTTTCTCCTTAGCCCAAGCATAATCTATTATTTTCAAAAGTTCAGACAGCTCCCAGGAAAACCAGGGATTGTGGAGACCTTTAACTCTAAATTACAAGGTGGTGTAGCAGGCCCCAGCAGTAGCACAGGCCGAGGTGATGAAGCAGGATCCAGCCAGAAGAAGATTCAAGCAGTAGCACAGGCCTGGTTATTTGACATTACTGTGAAGTTTACGCTTTAAAGCACAAAATGCAATCCTCCGAGTACATGATTCCCCGCGGTCTCAAGGGAGGCGAGGGTCTTTATCGCCGCTTGCGGCTTTAATTATTATTATTATTCTTCTTCTGCTCTTTGAGGGCAAATTTGACCCCCTGAACATGCACGAAAACTCAGGAAACTTTGCCCAAAATTCAAGCCCGGCGAAAAATTTATAGAAATGAAGTCCATAAGAAAAATATGAAAAAATGACTCAGTGGCGACCCTGGAAAAGTCAAAATACATTGGGCCTATGGAAAGTGAAAGTAACTTTTTTCCAACGTAGAAAAATGAAACTTGGTACATCCATAGGACACCTCAGGGCAAATATAAAAGTCTATGACAGCCACACCTAAAGTCAACAGGAAGTCCGCCATGTGGGGTGGGCAGCGACCACTAAAATCGCACTCCTCGCGCAAAATGATTCAACTCATCGTGTTTTATCTAAATGGCCCCAAATTTGGTGAGTATCATCTAGACACGTGTACCAAAAGTTATAACTTTGTTGTAGATATCTTATCGGGTATGGGTGTGGCAAGCCTGTAACGAGGTGGCCATTTTTGAAAATAAAATGTCTCTTAACTCTCAAACGCCTTCTCGGATCGAGTTGGACCCAAAAAGGCGTTTGTGCACATTCATGACCTGAACACAAAAATATGTAAATAAAAGGGTTATCTTTAGAAATGGCTCTCCAGCGCCCCCTACAAACTTATAATGGGACCCAAGAATTTAGTTTGTCATAGAGACTTCAAATTTGGTACACACATCTCTTATGTCATGACGAACATAAAAGCCAATGACAACCACCCCCTATCTATAAATGTGTTGCCATAGCAACGCCCCAAATATGTGGACAAAGTCAATGGGAAGTGAAAATTTTAGTTTATCATAAGCAAATGAAACTTGGTACACACATCCAGTATGGGCTTATGAACAAAAAAGCCAATGGTGACCACACCCTATCACACACGGGAAGGCGGCCATTTTGAATTGAATATCTGATTTGCCTTAGAATACACCTCTCTTTTAAAAAAACAGTACTTTGATTTTCTCGCCTTAGCCCAAGCATAATCTATTATTTTCAAAAGTTCAGACAGCTCCCAGGAAAACCAGGGATTGTGGAGACCTTTAACTCTAAATTACAAGGTGGTGTAGCAGGCCCCAGCAGTAGCACAGGCCCGAGGTGATGAAGCAGGATCCAGCCAGAAGAAGATTCAAGCAGTAGCACAGGCCTGGTTATTTGACATTACTGTGAAGTTTACGCTTTAAAGCACAAAATGCAATCCTCCAGTACATGATTCCCCGCGGTCTCAAGGGAGGCGAGGGTCTTTATCGCCGCTTGCTTTAATTAGACCCGAGCCGGTGATAACGGAAGGGTCTATTATTTCTGATATTATTATTCTTCTTCTGCTCTTTGAGGGCAAATTTGACCCCTGAACATGCACGAAAACTCAGGAAACTTTGCCCAAAATTCAAGCCCTTTATAGAAATGAAGTCCAAGAAAAATATGAAAAAATGACTCAGTGGCGACCCTGGAAAAGTCAAAATACATTGGGCCTATGGAAAGTGAAAGTAACTTTTTCCAACGTAGAAAAATGAAACTTGGTACATCCATAGGACACCTCAGGGCAAATATAAAAGTCTATGACAGCACACACCTAAACTCAACAGGAAGTCCGCCATGTGGGGTGGAAACGCACCACTAAAATCGCACTCCTCGCGCAAAATGATTCAACTCATCGTGTTTTTATCTAAATGGCCCCAAATTTGGTGAGTATCATCTAGACACGTGTGCCAACCAAAGTTATAACTTTGTTGTAGATATCTTATCGGGTATGGGTGTGGCAAGCCTGTAACAAGGTGGCCATTTTTGTGAAAATAAAATGTCTCTTAACTCTCAAAACGCCTTCTCGGATCGAGTTGGACCCAAAAAGGCGTTTGTGCACATTCATGACCTGAACACAAATATGTAAATAAAGGGTTATCTTTAGAAATGGCTCTCCAGCGCCCCTACAAACTTATAATGGGACCCAAGAATTTAGTTTGTCATAGAGACTTCAAATTTGGTACACACATCTCTTATGTCATGACGAACATAAAAGCCAATGACAACCACCCCTATCTATAAATGTGTTGCCATAGCAACGCCCCAAATATGTGGACAAAGTCAATGGGAAGTGAAAATTTTAGTTTATCATAAGCAAATGAAACTTGGTACACACATCCAGTATGGGCTTATGAACAAAAAAGCCAATGGTGACCACCCTATCTATAAATGTGTTGCCATAGCAACGCCCCAAATATGTGGACAAAGTCAATGGGAAGTGAAAATTTTTTAAAGTAAGCAAATGAAACTTGGTACACACATCCAGTATGGGCTTATGAACAAAAAAGCCAATGGTGACCACACCCTATCACACAGGAGACAATTTTGAATTGAATATCTGATTTGCCTTAGAATACACCTCTCTTTTAAAAAACAGTACTTTGTTTTTAGCCTTAACCCAAGCATAATCTATTATTTTCAAAAGTTCAGACAGCTCCCAGGAAAACCAGGGATTGTGGAGACTTTAACTCTAAATTACAAATTTATGTGTAGCAGGGCCCAGCAGTAAAAAATCAGGCCCGAAAAAGACTCAGGATCCTAGAAAAGTCAAAATACACAGGCCTGGTTATTTGACATTACTGTGAAGTTTACCATAGGACACCTCAGCAAACAGAAAATGCAATCCTCCAGTCACATGATTCTCTCAAGAATACATTGGGCCTATGGAAAGTGAAAGTAACTTTTTCCAACGTAGAAAAATGAAACTTGGTACATCCATAGGACACCTCAGAACAAATATAAAAGTCTATGACAGCCACACCTAAACTCAACAGGAAGTCCGCCATGTGGGGTGGAGCGCGGCCACTAAAATCGCACTCCTCGCGCAAAATGATTCAACTCATCGTGTTTTTATCTAAATGGCCCCAAATTTGGTGAGTATCATCTGAACACGTGTGTCAACCAAAGTTATAACTTTGTTGTAGATATCTTATCGGGTATGGGTGTGGCAAGCCTGTAACGAGGTGGCCATTTTTGTGAAAATAAAATGTCTCTTAACTCTCAAACGCCTTCTCGGATCAAGTTGGACCCAAAAAGGCGTTTGTGCACATTCATGACCTGAACACAAAAATATGTAAATAAAAGGGTTATCTTTAGAAATGGCTCTCCAGCGCCCCTACAAACTTATAATGGGACCCAAGAATTTAGTTTGTCATAGAGACTTCAAATTTGGTACACACATCTCTTATGTCATGACAGACATAAAAGCCAATGACAACCACCCCTATCTATAAATGTGTTGCCATATGCCCCAAATATGTGGACAAAGTCAATGGGAAGTGAAAATTTTAGTTTATCATAAGCAAATGAAACTTGGTACACACATCCAGTATGGGCTTATGAACAAAAAGCCAATGGTGACCACACCCTATCTATAAATGTGAATTGAATATGTGAATCTTCTTAGAATACATCTCTTTTAAAATCAATAGGAAGTGAAAATTTTAGTTTGTCGTAAGCAAATGAAACTTATTTTCAAAAGTTCAGTATGGGCTTATGAACAAAAGCCAATGGTGACCACACTCTAAATTACATAGCACGGGAAGTAGCACAGGCCATTTTGAATTGAATAGCCTGAAGAAGATTCAGAATACACTCTCTGGTTATTTAAAAAACATTACTTTGAAGTTTCTCGCTTTAGCCCAAAGCACAAAATGCAATCCTCCGAAAGTTCAGACATGATTCCCAGGAAAACCAGGGATTGTGGAGGCCTTATAACTCTAAATTACAATTAGACCAGCAGTAATCCAGCCAGAAGAAGATTCAAGCAGTAGCACAGGCCTGGTTATTTGACATTATTAGTTAATGCAATCCTTATTTCTGCTATTATTATTCTTCTTCTGCTCTGAACATGAAACTCAGGAAAAATTCAAGCCCGAAAAATTTATAGAAATGAAGTCCATGAATACATTGGGCCTATGGAAAGTGAAAGTAACTTTTTCCAACGTAGAAAAATGAAACTTGGTACATCCATAGGACACCTCAGGGCAAATATAAAAGTCTATGACAGCCACACCTAAACTCAACAGGAAGTCCGCCGTGTGGGGTGGAGCAGCGACCACTAAATCGCACTCCTCGCGCAAAATGATTCAACTCATCGTGTTTTTATCTAAATGGCCCCAAATTTGGTGAGTATCATCTAGACACGTGTGTCAACCAAAGTTATAACTTTGTTGTAGATATCTTATCGGGTATGGGTGTGGCAAGCCTGTACGAGGTGGCCATTTTTGTGAAAATAAAATGTCTCTTAACTCTCAAACGCCTTCTCGGATCAAGTCGGACCCAAAAGGCGTTTGTGCACATTCATGACCTGAACACAAAAATATGTAAATAAAAGGGTTATCTTTAGAAATGGCTCTCCAGCGCCCCTACAAACTTATAATGGGACCCAAGAATTTAGTTTGTCATAGAGACTTCAAATTTGGTACACACATCTCTTATGTCATGACGAACATAAAAGCCAATGACAACCACCCCTATCTATAAATGTGTTGCCATAGCAACCCAAATATGTGGACAAAGTCAATGGGAAGTGAAAATTTTAGTTTATCATAAGCAAATGAAACTTGGTACACACACATCCAGTATGGGCTTATGAACAAAAAGCCAATGGTGACCACCCCTATCTATAAATGTGTTGCCATAGCAACGCCCCAAATATGTGGACAAAGTCAATAGGAAGTGAAAATTTTAGTTTGTCGTAAGCAAATGAAACTTGGTACACACATCCAGTATGGGCTTATGAACAAAAGCCAATGGTGACCACACCCTATCATACACGGAAGGCGGCCATTTTGAATTGAATGTGAGAATCTTCTTAGAATACACCTCTCTTTTAAAAAAACAGTACTTTGTTTTTCGCCTTAGCCCAAGCATAATCTATTATTTTCAAAAGTTCAGACAGCTCCCAGGAAAACCAGGGATTGTGGAGACCTTTAACTCTAAATTACAAGGTGGTGTAGCAGGCCCCAGCAGTAGCACAGGCCCGAGGTGATGAAGCAGGATCCAGCCAGAAGAAGATTCAAGCAGTAGCACAGGCCTGGTTATTTGACATTACTGTGAAGTTTACGCTTTAAAGCACAAAATGCAATCCTCCGAGTACATGATTCCCAGCGGTCTCAAGGGAGGCGAGGTCTTTATCGCGCTTGCAGGCTTTAATTATTATTATTATTATTCTCTTCTGCTCTTTGAGGGCAAATTTGACCCCTGAACATGCACGAAAACTCAGGAAACTTTTCCCAAAATTCAAGCCCGGCGAAAAATTTATAGAAATGAAGTTTGCAAGAAAAAATATGAAAAAATGACTCAGTGGCGACCCCTGGAAAAGTCAAAATACATTGGGCCTATGGAAAGTGAAAGTAACTTTTTTCCAACGTAGAAAAATGAAACTTGGTACATCCATAGGACACCTCAGGAACAAATATAAAAGTCAATGACAGTCACACCCTAAACTTCAACAGGAAGTCCGCCATGTGGGGTGGAGCAGCGGCCACTAAAATCGCACTCCTCGCGCAAAATGATTCAATCATCGTGTTTTATCTAAATGGCCCCAAATTTGGTGAGTATCATCTAGACACGTGTGTCAACCAAAGTTATGACTTTGTTGTAGATATCTTATCGGGTATGGGTGTGGCAAGCCTGTAACGAGGTGGCCATTTTTGTGAAAATAAAATGTCTCTTAACTCTCAAACGCCTTCTCGGATCGAGTTGGACCCAAAAAGGCGTTTGTGCACATTCATGACCTGAACACAAAAATATGTAAATAAAAGGGTTATCTTTAGAAATGGCTCTCCAGCGCCCCTACAAACTTATAATGGGACCCAAGAATTTAGTTTGTCATAGAGACTTCAAATTTGGTACACACATCTCTTATGTCATGACGAACATAAAAGCCAATGACAACCACCCCCTATCTATAAATGTGTTGCCATAGCAACGCCCCAAATATGTGGACAAAGTCAATGGGAAGTGAAAATTTTAGTTTGTTGTAAGCAAATGAAACTTGGTACACACATCCAGTATGGGCTTATGAACAAAAAGCCAATGGTGACCACCCCTATCTATAAATGTGTTGCCATAGCAACGCCCCAAATATGTGGACAAAGTCAATAGGAAGTGAAAATTTTAGTTTGTCGTAAGCAAATGAAACTTGGTACACACATCCAGTATGGGCTTATGAACAAAAAAGCCAATGGTGACCACACCCTATCATACACGGGAAGGCGGCCATTTTGAATTGAATATCTGAGAATCTTGCCTTAGAATACACCTCTCTTTTAAAAAAACAGTACTTTGTTTTTCTCGCCTTAGCCCAAGCATAATCTATTATTTTCAAAAGTTCAGACAGCTCCCAGGAAAACCAGGGATTGTGGAGACCTTTAACTCTAAATTACAAGGTGTGTAGAAGGCCCCAGCAGTAGCACAGGCCCGAGGTGATGAAGCAGGATCCAGCCAGAAGAAGATTCAAGCAGTAGCACAGGCCTGGTTATTTGACATTACTGTGAAGTTTACGCTTTAAAGCACAAAATGCAATCCTCCGAGTACATGATTCCCCGCGGTCTCAAGGGAGGCGAGGTCTTTATCGCCGCTTTAATTATTATTCTTCTTCTACTCTTTGAGGGCAAATTTGACCCCTGAACATGCACGAAAACTCAGGAAACTTTGCCCAAAATTCAAGCCCGGCGAAAAATTTATTAAAATGAAGTCCACAAGAAAAAATATGAAAAAATGACTCAGTGGCGACCCTGGAAAAGTCAAAATACATTGGGCCTATGGAAAGTGAAAGTAACTTTTTCCAACGTAGAAAAATGAAACTTGGTACATCCATAGGACACCTCAGGGCAAATATAAAAGTCTATGACAGCCACACCCTAAAGTCAACAGGAAGTCCGCCATGTGGGGTGGAAAGCGACCACTAAATCGCACTCCTCGCGAAAATGATTCAACTCATCGTGTTTTAATCTAAATGGCCCCAAATTTGGTGAGTATCATCTAGACACGTGTCAACCAAAGTTATAACTTTGTTGTAGATATCTTATCGGGTATGGGTGTGGCAAGCCTGTAACGAGGTGGCCATTTTTGTGAAAATAAAATGTCTCTTAACTCTCAAACGCCTTCTCGGATCAAGTTGGACCCAAAAAGGCGTTTGTGCACATTCATGACCTGAACACAAAAAATATGTAAATAAAAGGGTTATCTTTAGAAATGGCTCTCCAGCGCCCCCTACAAACTTATAATGGGACCCAAGAATTTAGTTTGTCATAGAGACATGAAATTTGGTACACACATCTCTTATGTCATGACGAACATAAAAGCCAATGACAACCACCCCCTATCTATAAATGTGTTGCCATAGCAACGCCCCAAATATGTGGACAAAGTCAATGGGAAGTGAAAATTTTAGTTTGTCATAAGCAAATGAAACTTGGTACACACATCCAGTATGGGCTTATGAACAAAAAAGCCAATGGTGACCAGACCCTATCTATAAATGTGTTGCCATAGCAACGCCCCAAATATGTGGACAAAGTCAATAGGAAGTGAAAATTTTAGTTTGTCGTAAGCAAATGAAACTTGGTACACACATCCAGTATGGGCTTATGAACAAAAAAGCCAATGGTGACCACACCCTATCATACACGGGAAGGCAGCCATTTTGAATTGAATGTGAGAATCTTCTTAGAATACACCTCTCTTTTAAAAAACAGTACTTTGTTTTTCGCCTTAGCCCAAGCATAATCTATTATTTTCAAAAGTTCAGACAGCTCCCAGGAAAACCAGGGATTGTGGAGGCCTTTAACTCCAAATTACAAGGTGGTGTAGCAGGCCCCAGCAGTAGCACAGGCCCGAGGTGACGAAGCAGGATCCAGCCAGAAGAAGATTCAAGCAGTAGCACAGGCCTGGTTATTTGACATTACTGTGAAGTTTACGCTTTAAAGCACAAAATGCAATCCTCCGAGTACATGATTCCCAGCGGTCTCAAGGGAGGCGAGGGTCTTTATCGCCATGGCTTTAATTATTCTTCTTCTGATCTTTGAGGGCAAATTTGACCCCTGAACATGCACGAAAACTCAGGAAACTTTGCCCAAAATTCAAGCCCGGCGAAAAATTTATAGAAATGAAGTCCGCAAGAAAAATATGAAAAAATGACTCAGTGGCGACCCCTGGAAAAGTCAAAATACATTGGGCCTATGGAAAGTGAAAGTAACTTTTTCCAACGTAGAAAAATGAAACTTGGTACATCCATAGGACACCTCAGGGCAAATATAAAAGTCTATGACAGCCACACCTAAAGTCAACAGGAAGTCCGCCATGTGGGGTGGAGCAGCGCCACTAAAATCGCACTCCTCGCGCAAAATGATTCAACTCATCGTGTTTTTATCTAAATGGCCCCAAATTTGGTGAGTATCATCTAGACACGTGTGTCAACCAAAGTTATAACTTTGTTGTAGATATCTTATCGGGTATGGGTGTGGCAAGCCTGTAACGAGGTGGCCATTTTTGTGAAAATAAAATGTCTCTTAACTCTCAAACGCCTTCTCGGATCGAGTTGGACCCAAAAAGGCGTTTGTGCACATTCATGACCTGAACACAAAAATATGTAAATAAAGGGTTATCTTTAGAAATGGCTCTCCAGCGCCCCTACAAACTTATAATGGGACCCAAGAATTTAGTTTGTCATAGAGACTTCAAATTTGGTACACACATCTCTTATGTCATGACATAAAAGCCAATGACAACCACCCCTATCTATAAATGTGTTGCCATAGCAACGCCCCAAATATGTGGACAAAGTCAATGGGAAGTGAAAATTTTAGTTTATCATAAGCAAATGAAACTTGGTACACACATCCAGTATGGGCTTATGAACAAAAAAGCCAATGGTGACCACCCCCTATCTATAAATGTGTTGCCATAGCAACGCCCCAAATATGTGGACAAAGTCAATAGGAAGTGAAAATTTTAGTTTGTCGTAAGCAAATGAAACTTGGTACACACATCCAGTATGGGCTTATGAACAAAAGCCAATGGTGACCACACCTATCACACACGGGAAGGCAGCCATTTTGAATTGAATATCTGATCTTGCCTTAGAATACACCTCTCTTTTAAAAAACAGTACTTTGTTTTCTCGCCTTAGCCCAAGCATAATCTATTATTTTCAAAAGTTCAGACAGCTCCCAGGAAAACCAGGGATTGTGGAGGCCTTTAACTCTAAATTACAAGGTGGTGTAGCAGGCCCCAGCAGTAGCACAGGCCCGAGTGTGAAGCAGGATCCAGCCAGAAGAAGATTCAAGCAGTAGCACAGGCCTGGTTATTTGACATTACTGTGAAGTTTACGCTTTAAAGCACAAAATGCAATCCTCCGAGTACATGATTCCCGCGGTCTCAAGGGAGGCGAGGGTCTTTATCGCCGCTTGCGGCTTAATTAGGCCGAGCGGTGATGACCGGGAGGGCCTATTGTTTTTGCTCGGATTTTTTTTTTTTTTTATTATTTTTATTTTCTTTGACCTATGATCCTAAATTTGACCCAGTGAACATGAATGAAAAGTCATTTTTATTGGTCCCAGCCTTCAAGCCCGGCGAAAAATTGATGTATTTAAAGTCGCGAAAAAAAACGAAAAATGACTCAGTGGCGACCCTACAAAATCAAAATACATTGGGCCTATGGAAAGTGAAAGTAACTTTTTCCAACGTAGAAAAATGAAACTTGGTACATCCATAGGACACCTCAGGGCAAATATAAAAGTCTATGACAGTCACACCTAAACTCAACAGGAAGTCCGCCATGTGGGGTGAAAGCAGCGGCCACTAAATCGCACCCCTTGCGCAGAAAGATGCAAATCATTGTGTTTTAATCTAAATGGCCCCAAATTTGGTGAGTATCATCTAGACACGTGTGCCAACCAAAGTTGTGACTTTGTTGTTGATATCTTATCGGGTATGGGTGTGGCAAGCCTGTAACGAGGTGGCCATTTTTGTGAAAATAAAAGCGTCTCTTAACTCTCAAAGCGCCTTCTCGGATCGAGTTGGACCCAAAAGGCGTTTGTGCACATTCATGACCTGAACACAAAAATATGTAAATAAAGGGTTATCTTTAGAAATGGCTCTCCAGCGCCCCTACAAACTTATAATGGGACCCAAGAATTTAGTTTGTCATAGAGACATAAAATTTGGTACACACATCTCTTATGTCATGACGAGCATAAAAGCCAATGACAACCACCCCTATCTATAAATGTGTTGCCATAGCAACGTCCCAAATATGTGGAAAAAGTCAATGGGAAGTGAAAATTTTAGTTTGTCATAAGCAAATGAAACTTGGTACACACATCCAGCATGGGCTTATGAACAAAAAAGCCAATGGGGACCACACCCCTATCACACACAGGAAGGCGGCCATTTTGAATTGAAAATGTGAACCGACTTAAAATACACCTCTTTTAAAGAACACAGAAAATAGCTGCTTCATTCCACAGACACCAAACTTGGGCAAAATGAGCTAAACACATGTATGTAAAATGAGACAAGTGTTTTTCTAGACTTTTTGCTCGAGTTATATTTATTTTATTATAATTTGGTATATATTTTTATTATAATTTTTCTGCAAAATGATCCTCAATTTGACCCAGTAAACGTGCAACTAAAAGTCATTTTTATTGGTCCCAGACTTCAAGCTCGGCGAAAAATTTATGTATTTGAAGTCGCGAAAAAAATATGAAAAATGACTCAGTGGCGACCCCTACAAAAGTCAAAATACATTGGGCCTATGGAAAGTGAAAGTAACTTTTTTCCAACGTAGAAAAATGAAACTTGGTACATCCATAGGACACCTCAGGGCAAACAGAAAAATGTATTACAGCCATATCGTAAACTCAACAGGAAATCTACTATGTTGGGTGGAATGCGTGACCACCTAAATTGCACCCCTTGTGTCTAAAGGCTTTTCATCTAAACAGCTCCAAATTTGGTGAGTATCATCTAGACACGTGTGCAAAAAAAAGTTATCAATTTGTTTTTTGATAGATTTGTGGCTGTGGTCGTAATGAGTCTGTGAAGAGGCAACTATTGGGAAATAAATGCCATTTCCCAATTGCCAGGATCCTTCTCAACAGAAAATGTTGGGTGGAATACATGACCACCTAAATCGTACACTTTGTGCTAAAGGGTTTTCATCTAAACAGCTCCAAATTTGCTTTAAAGCACGACATGCAATCCTCCGAATATATGTGTCCCCGCGGTCTCAAGGGAGGCGAGGGCCTTTATCGCCGCTTGCGGCTTTAATTATTATTATTAGACCCGAGCCGGTGATAACCGGAAGGGTCTATTATTTTTGATAGCGTTATTATTATTATTATTATTATTATTCTTTATTTGAGCAAATTTGACCCTGAACATGCACGAAAAAGTCTTTGCCCAAAATTCAAGCCCGGCGAAAATTTATAGAAATGAAGTCCGCAAGAAATAATATGAAAAATGACTCAGTGGCGACCCCTAGAAAGTCAAAATACATTGGGCCTATGGAAAGTGAAAGTAACTTTTTTCCAACGTAGAAAAATGAAACTTGGTACATCAATAGGACACCTCAGGGCAAATTTAAAAGTCTATGACAGTCACACCCTAAAGTCAACAGGAAGTCCGCCATGTGGGGTGGAACGCGCCACTAAAATCGCACTCCTCGCGCAAATGATTCAACTCATCGTGTTTTTATCTAAATGGCCCCAAATTTGGTGAGTATCATCTAGACACGTGTGTCAACCAAAGTTATAACTTTGTTGTAGATATCTTATCGGGTATGGGTGTGGCAAGCCTGTAACGAGGTGGCCATTTTTGTGAAAATAAAATGTCTCTTAACTCTCAAACGCCTTCTCGGATCGCGTTGGACCCAAAAGGCGTTTGTGCACATTCATGACCTGAACACAAAAATATGTAAATAAAAGGGTTATCTTTAGAAATGGCTCTCCAGCGCCCCTACAAACTTATAATGGGACCCAAGAATTTAGTTTGTCATAGAGACTTCAAATTTGGTACACACATCTCTTATGTCATGACGAACATAAAAGCCAATGACAACCACCCCTATCTATAAATGTGTTGCCATAGCGTCCCAAATATGTGGACAAAGTCAATGGGAAGTGAAAATTTTAGTTTATCATAAGCAAATGAAACTTGGTACACACATCCAGTATGGGCTTATGAACAAAAAGCCAATGGTGACCACCCCTATCTATAAATGTGTTGCCATAGCGCCCCAAATATGTGGACAAAGTCAATGGGAAGTGAAAATTTTAGTTTGTCGTAAGCAAATGAAACTTGGTACACACATCCAGTATGGGCTTATGAACAAAAGCCAATGGTGACCACACCCTATCATATTTTGAATTGAATATCTGATTTGCCTTAGAATACATCTCTTTTAAAAACAGTACTTTGATTTTCTAGCATAATCTATTATTTTCAAAAGTTCAGACAGCTCCCAGGAAAACCAGGGATTGTGGAAGACCTTTAACTCTAAATTACAAGGTGGTGTAGCAGGCCCCAGCAGTAGCACAGGCCGAGGTGATGAAGCAGGATCCAGCCAGAAGAAGATTCAAGCAGTAGCACAGGCCTGGTTATTTGACATTACTGTGAAGTTTACGCTTTAAAGCACAAAATGCAATCCTCCGAGTACATGATTCCCAGCGGTCTCAAGGGAGGCGAGGGTCTTTATCGCCGCTATGCTTTAATTATTCTTCTTCTGCTCTTTGAGGGCAAATTTGACCCCTGAACATGCACGAAAACTCAGGAAACTTTGCCCAAAATTCAAGCCCGGCGAAAAATTTATTGAAATGAAGTCCGCAAGAAAAAATATGAAAAAATGACTCAGTGGCGACCCCTGGAAAAGTCAAAATACATTGGGCCTATGGAAAGTGAAAGTAACTTTTTCCAACGTAGAAAAATGAAACTTGGTACATCCATAGGACACCTTCAGGGCAAACAATATAAAGTCTATGACAGCCACACCTAAACTCAACAGGAAGTCCGCCATGTGGGGTGGAGCAGCGACCACTAAAATCGCACTCCTCGCGCCAAAATGATTCAACTCATCGTGTTTTTATCTAAATGGCCCCAAATTTGGTGAGTATCATCTAGACACGTGTGTCAACCAAAGTTATCACTTTGTTGTAGATATCTTATCGGGTATGGGTGTGGCAAGCCTGTAACAAGGTGGCCATTTTTGTGAAAATAAAATGTCTCTTAACTCTCAAACGCCTTCTCGGATCGAGTTGGACCCAAAAGGCGTTTGTGCACATTCATGACCTGAACACAAGATATGTAAATAAAGGGTTATCTTTAGAAATGGCTCTCCAGCGCCCCTACAAACTTATAATGGGACCCAAGAATTTAGTTTGTCATAGAGACTTCAAATTTGGTACACACATCTCTTATGTCATGACGAACATAAAAGCCAATGACAACCACCCCCTATCTATAAATGTGTTGCCATAGCAACGCCCCAAATATGTGGACAAAGTCAATGGGAAGTGAAAATTTTAGTTTATCATAAGCAAATGAAACTTGGTACACACATCCAGTATGGGCTTATGAACAAAAAAGCCAATGGTGACCACCCCCTATCTATAAATGTGTTGCCATAGCAACGCCCCAAATATGTGGACAAAGTCAATAGGAAGTTAAAATTTTAGTTTGTCGTAAACAAATGAAACTTGGTACACACATCCAGTATGGGCTTATGAACAAAAAAGCCAATTGTGACCACACCCTATCATATACGGGAAGGCGGCCATTTTGAATAGAATGTGAGAATCTTCTTAGAATACACCTCTCTTTTAAAAAACAGTCCTTTGTTTTTTTCGCCTTAGCCCAAGCATAATCTATTATTTTCAAAAGTTCAGACAGCTCCCAGGAAAACCAGGGATTGTGGAGACCTTTAACTCTAAATTACAAGGTGGTGTAGCAGGACCCAGCAGTAGCACAGGCCCGAGGTGACGAAGCAGGATCCAGCCAGAAGAAGATTCAAGCAGTAGCACAGGCCCGGTTATTTGACATTACTGTGAAGTTTACGCTTTAAAGCACAAAATGCAATCCCCCGAGTACATGATTCCCCGCGGTCTCAAGGAGGCGAGGGTCTTTATCGCGCTATGCGGCTTTAATTATTATTATTATTCTGCTCTTTGAGGGCAAATTTGACCCCTGAACATGC
Source organism: Perccottus glenii (assembly GCA_024416835.2). Lineage (NCBI taxonomy): Eukaryota > Metazoa > Chordata > Actinopteri > Gobiiformes > Odontobutidae > Perccottus > Perccottus glenii. The sequence goes on along the minus strand of CM044560.2, from coordinate 3,992,417 downwards.
ACGAAAACTCAGGAAACTTTGCCCAAAATTCAAGCCCGGCAAAAATTTATAGAAATGAAGTCCATAAGAAAAAATATGAAAAATGACTCAGTGGCGACCCCTGGAAAAGTCAAAATACATTGGGCCTATGGAAAGTGAAAGTAACTTTTTTCCAACGTAGAAAAATGAAACTTGGTACATCCATAGGACACCTCAGGGCAAATATAAAAGTCTATGACAGCCACACCTAAAGTCAACAGGAAGTCCGCCATGTGGGGTGAAGCAGCGGCCACTAAAATCGCACTCCTCGCGCAAAATGATTCAACTCATTGTGTTTTTATCTAAATGGCCCCAAATTTGGTGAGTATCATCTAGACACGTATGTCAACCAAAGTTATAACTTTGTTGTAGATATCTTATCGGGGATGGGTGTGGCAAGCCTGTAACGAGGTGGCCATTTTGTGAAAATAAAATGTCTCTTAACTCTCAAACGCCTTCTCGGATCAAGTGGACCCAAAAGGCGTTTGTGCACATTCATGACCTGAACACAAAAATATGTAAATAAAGGGTTATCTTTAGAAATGGCTCTCCAGCGCCCCTACAAACTTATAATGGGACCCAAGAATTTAGTTTGTCATAGAGACATGAAATTTGGTACACACATCTCTTATGTCATGACGAACATAAAAGCCAATGACAACCACCCCCTATCTATAAATGTGTTGCCATAGCAACGTCCCAAATATGTGGAAAAAGTCAATGGGAAGTGAAATTTTTAGTTTATCATAAGCAAATGAAACTTGGTACACACATCCAGTATGGGCTTATGAACAAAAAGCCAATGGTGACCACCCCTATCTATAAATGTGTTGCCATAGCAACGCCCCAAATATGTGGACAAAGTCAATAGGAAGTGAAATTTTTAGTTTATCGTAAGCAAATGAAACTTGGTACACATATCCAGTATGGGCTTATGAACAAAAAAGCCAATTGTGACCACACCCTATCATACACGGGAAGGTGGCCATTTTGAATTGAATGTGAGAATCTTCTTAGAATACACCTCTCTTTTAAAAAACAGTCCTTTGTTTTCTCGCCTTAGCCCAAGCATAATCTATTATTTTCAAAAGTTCAGACAGCTCCCAGGAAAACCAGGGATTGTGGAGACCTTTAACTCTAAATTACAAGGTGGTGTAGCAGGCCCCAGCAATAGCACAGGCCCGAGGTGACGAAGCAGGATCCAGCCAGAAGAAGATTCAAGCAGTAGCACAGGCCTGGTTATTTGACATTACTGTGAAGTTTACGCTTTAAAGCACAAAATGCAATCCTCCGAGTACATGATTCCCCGCGGTCTCAAGGGAGGCGAGGGTCTTTATCGCCGCTATGCTTTAATTAGACCCGAGCCGGTGATAACCGGAAGGGTCTATTATTTCTGATAGCGTCCGTTATTATTAGGCCCGAGCCGGTGATGACCGGGAGGGCCTATTGTTTTTGCTCGGATTATTTTTCTTAGTTTTTATTCTTCTCCACCTATGATCCTAAATTTGACCCAGTGAACATGAATGAAAAGTCATTTTATTGGTCCCAGCCTTCAAGCTCGGCGAAAAATTTATGTATTGGAAGTCCCGAAAAAATTACAAAAATGACTCAGTGGCGGCCCCTAGAAGAGTCAAAATACATTGGGCCTATGGAAAGTGAATGTAACTTTTTTCCAACGTAGAAAAATGAAACTTGGTACATCCATAGGACACCTCAGGGCAAACAGGAAAGTCAATGACAGCCACACCTAAACTTAACTGGAAGTCCGCCATGTTGGGTGAAACGCGGCCACTAAAATCGCACCTTGCGCAGAAAGATGCAAATCATTGTGTTTTAATCTAAATGGCCCACATTTGGTGAGTATCATCTAGACACATGTGCCAACCAAAGTTGTGACTTTGTTGTTGATATCTTATCAGGTATGGGTGTGGCAAGCCTGTAACGAGGTGGCCATTTTTGTGAAAATAAAAGCGTCTCTTAACTCTCAAACGCCTTCTCGGATCGAGTTGGACCCAAAAAGGCGTTTGTGCACATTCATGACCTGAACACAAAGATATGTAAATAAAAGGGTTATCTTTAGAAATGGCTCTCCAGCGCCCCCTACAAACTTATAATGGGACCCAAGAATTTAGTTTGTCATAGAGACATGAAATTTGGTACACACATCTCTTATGTCATGACGAGCATAAAAGCCAATGATAACCACCCCCTATCTATAAATGTGTTGCCATAGCAACGTCCCAAATATTTGGAAAAAGTCAATGGGAAGTGAAAATTTTAGTTTGTCGTAGGCAAATGAAACTTGGTACACACATCCAGCATGGGCTTTTGAACAAAAAAGCCAATGGGGACCACACCCTATCACACACGGGAAGGCGGCCATTTTGAATTGAAAATGTGAACCGACTTAAAATACACCTCTTTTAAAAGAACACAGACAATAGCTGCTTCATTCCACAGACACCAAACTTGGGCAAAATGAGCTAAACACATGTATGTAAAATAGACAAGCGTTTTTCTAGACTTTTTTGCTCGAGTTATATTTTTATTATAATTCGGTATATATTTTTTATCATATTTTTCTGCAAAATGATCCTAAATTTGACCCAGTAAACGTGCAACTAAAAGTCATTTATTGGTCCCAGACTTCAAGCCCAGCGAAAAATTTATGTATTTGAAGTCCCGAAAAAAATACAAAAATGACTCAGTGGCGACCCTAGAAAAGTCAAAATACATTGGTTCTATGGAAAATGAAAGTACATTTTTCCAATGTAGAAATACAAAACTTGGTACATCCATAGGACACCTCAGGGCAAACAGAAAAGTTTATTACAGCCATACGTAAACTCAACAGAAAATCTACTATGTTGGGTGGAATGCGTGACCACCTAAATCGCACCCCTTGTGTCTAAAGGCTTTTCATCTAAACAGCTCCAAATTTGGTGAGTATCATCTAGACACGTGTGCAAAAAGTTATCAATTTGTTTTTGATACATTTGTGGCTGTGGTCGTAATGAGTCTGTGAAGAGGCAACCTTTGGGAAATAAATGCCATTTCCCAATTGCCAGGATCCTTCCTTTAGAGGAGGCCCCTCCAGAGCCACGGCTAGAGTCTTAGAAAACTCCTCAGAATCCTTTTACCGTAAAATTTACGCTTTAAAGCACAAATGCACTCCTCCGAGTGCATGTGTCCCTGATCTCAAGGGAGGCGAGGGCCTTTATCGCGCTATGCTTTAATTATTATTATTAGACCGAGCGGTGATAACCGGAAGGGTCTATTATTTTGATAGCGTCCGTTATTATTAGACCCGAGCCGGTGATAACCGGAAGGGTCTATTATTTTTGATAGCGTCCGTTATTATTATTATTATTATTATTATTATTATTATTCTGCTCTTTGAGGGCAAATTTGACCCCCTGAACATGCACGAAAACTCAGGAAACTTTGCCCAAAATTCAAGCCCGGCGAAAAATTTATAGAAATGAAGTCTGCAAGAAATAATATGAAAAAATGACTCAGTGGCGACCCCTAGAAAAGTCAAAATACATTGGCCTATGGAAAGTGAAAGTAACTTTTTTCCAACGTAGAAAAATGAAACTTGGTACATCCATAGGACACCTTAGGGCAAATATAAAAGTCTATGACAGCCACACCCTAAAGTCAACAGGAAGTCCTGCCATGTGGGGTGGAAGCAGCGACCACTAAAATCGCACTCATCGCGCAAAATGATTCAACTCATCGTGTTTTTATCTAAATGGCCCCAAATTTGGTGAGTATCATCTAGACACGTGTGTCAACCAAAGTTATAACTTTGTTGTAGATATCTTATCGGGTATGGGTGTGGCAAGCCTGTGAGGTGGCCATTTTTGTGAAAATAAAATGTCTCTTAACTCTCAAACGCCTTCTCGGATCGCGTTGGACGCAAAAAGGCGTTTGTGCACATTCATGACCTGAACACAAAAATATGTAAATAAAAGGGTTATCTTTAGAAATGGCTCTCCAGCGCCCCTACAAACTTATAATGGGACCCAAGAATTTAGTTTGTCATAGAGACTTCAAATTTGGTACACACATCTCTTATGTCATAACGAACATAAAAGCCAATGACAACCACCCCCTATCTATAAATGTGTTGCCATAGCAACGCCCCAAATATGTGGACAAAGTCAATGGGAAGTGAAAATTTTAGTTTATCATAAGCAAATGAAACTTGGTACACACATCCAGTATGGGCTTATGAACAAAAAAGCCAATGACAACCACCCTCTATCTATAAATGTGTTGCCATAGCAACGCCCCAAATATGTGGACAAAGTCAATGGAAGTGAAAATTTTAGTTTGTCGTAAGCAAATGAAACTTGGTACACACATCCAGTATGGGCTTATGAACAAAAAAAGCCAATGGTGACCACACCCTATCATACACGGGAAGGCGGCCATTTTGAATTGAATATCTGATTTGCCTTAGAATACACCTCTCTTTTAAAAAACAGTACTTTGATTTTCTCGCCTTAGCCCAAGCATAATCTATTATTTTCAAAAGTTCAGACAGCTCCCAGGAAAACCAGGGATTGTGGAGACCTTTAACTCTAAATTACAAGGTGGTGTAGCAGGTCCCAGCAGTAGCACAGGCCCGAGGTGATGAAGCAGGATCCGGCCAGAAGAAGATTCAAGCAGTAGCACAGGCCTGGTTATTTGACATTACTGTGAAGTTTACGCTTTAAAGCACAAAATGCAATCCTCCAGTACATGATTCCCCGGTCTCAAAGGAGGCGAGGGTCTTTATCGCCGCTTGCGGCTTTAATTATTATTATTCTGCTCTTTGAGGGCAAATTTGACCCCCTGAACATGCACGAAAACTCAGGAAACTTTGTCCAAAATTCAAGCCCGGCAAAAAATTTATAGAAATGAAGTCCGCAAGAAAAAATATGAAAAAATGACTCAGTGGCGACCCATGGAAAAGTCAAAATACATTGGGCCTATGGAAAGTGAAAGTAACTTTTTTCCAACGTAGAAAAATGAAACTTGGTACATCCATAGGACACCTCAGGGCAAATATAAAAGTCTATGATAGCCACACCCTAAAGTCAACAGGAAGTCCGCCGTGTGGGGTGGAACGCGCGGCCACCTAAATCGCAGTCCTCGCGCAAAATGATTCAACTCATCGTGTTTTTATCTAAATGGCCCCAAATTTGGTGAGTATCATCGAGACACATGTGTCAACCAAAGCTATCACTTTGTTGTAGATATCTTATCGGGGATGGGTGTGGCAAGCCTGTAACGAGGTGGCCATTTTTGTGAAAATAAAATGTCTCTTAACTCTAAAAGCGCCTTCTCGGATCAAGTCGGACCCAAAAAGGCGTTTGTGCACATTCATGACCTGAACACAAAAATATGTAAATAAAAGGGTTATCTTTAGAAATGGCTCTCCAGCGCCCCCTACAAACTTATAATGGGACCCAAGAATTTAGTTTGTTATAGAGACATGAAATTTGGTACACACATCTCTTATGTCATGACGAACATAAAAGCCAATGACAACCACCCCCTATCTATAAATGTGTTACCATAGCAACGCCCCAAATATGTGGAAAAAGTCAATAGGAAGTGAAATCTTTAGTTTATCGTAAGCAAATGAAACTTGGTACACACATCCAGTATGGGCTTATGAACAAAAAAGCCAATGGTGACCACCCCCTATCTATAAATGTGTTGCCATAGCAACGCCCCAAATATGTGGACAAAGTCAATAGGAAGTGAAATTTTTAGTTTATCGTAAGCAAATGAAACTTGGTACACACATCCAGTATGGGCTTATGAACAAAAAAGCCAATTGTGACCACACCCTATCATACACGGGAAGGCGGCCATTTTGAATTGAATGTGAGAATCTTCTTAGAATACACCTCTCTTTTAAAAAAACAGTCCTTTGTTTTTCTCGCCTTAGCCCAAGCATAATCTATTATTTTCAAAAGTACAGACAGCTCCCAGGAAAACCAGGGATTGTGGAGACCTTTAACTCTAAATTACAAGGTGGTGTAGCAGGCCCCAGCAGTAGCACAGGCCCGAGGTGATGAAGCAGGATCCAGCCAGAAGAAGATTCAAGCAGTAGCACAGGCCCGGTTATTTGACATTACTGTGAAGTTTACGCTTTAAAGCACAAAATGCAATCCTCCGAGTACATGATTCCCCGCGGTCTCAAGGGAGGCGAGGGTCTTTATCGCCGCTTGCGGCTTTAATTATTCTTCTTCTGCTCTTTGAGGGCAAATTTGACCCCCTGAACATGCACGAAAACTCAGGAAACTTTGCCCAAAATTCAAGCCCGTGAAAAATTTATTAAAATGAAGTCCGCATAAGAAAAATATGAAAAAATGACTCAGTGGCGACCCTGGAAAAGTCAAAATACATTGGGCCTATGGAAAGTGAAAGTAACTTTTTTCCAACGTAGAAAAATGAAACATGGTACATCCATAGGACACCTCAGGGCAAATATAAAAGTCTATGACAGCCACACCCTAAAGTCAACAGGAAGTCCGCCATGTGGGGTGGAACGCGCGGCCACCTAAATCGCACTCCTCGCGCAAAATGATTCAGTTCATCGTGTTTTTATCTAAAAGGCCCCAAATTTGGTGAGTATCATCTAGACACGTGTGTCAACCAAAGCTATCACTTTGTTGTAGATATCTTATCGGGTATGGGTGTGGCAAGCCTGTAACGAGGTGGCCATTTTTGTGAAAATAAAATGTCTCTTAACTCTCAAACGCCTTCTCGGATCAAGTCGGACCCAAAAAGGCGTTTGTGCACATTCATGACCTGAACACAAAGATATGTAAATAAAAGGGTTATCTTTAGAAATGGCTCTCCAGCGCCCCCTACAAACTTATAATGGGACCCAAGAATTTAGTTTGTCATAGAGACATGAAATTTGGTACACACATCTCTTATGTCATGACGAACATAAAGCCAATGACAACCACCCCTATCTATAAATGTGTTGCTAGCAACGCCCCAAATATGTGGACAAAGTCAATGGGAAGTGAAATTTTTAGTTTATCATAAGCAAATGAAACTTGGTACACACATCCAGTATGGGCTTATGAACAAAAAAGCCTATGGTGACCACACCCTATCACACACGGGAAGGCGGCCATTTTGCATTTAATATCTGATTTGCCTTAGAATACACCTCTCTTTTAAAAAAACAGTCCTTTGTTTTTCTCGCCTTAGCCCAAGCATAATCTATTATTTTCAAAAGTTCAGACAGCTCCCAGGAAAACCAGGGATTGTGGAGGCCTTTAACTCAAAATTACAAGGTGGTGTAGCAGGCCCCAGCAGTAGCACAGGCCCGAGGTGACGAAGCAGGATCCAGCCAGAAGAAGATTCAAGCAGTAGCACAGGCCTGGTTATTTGACATTACTGTGAAGTTTACGCTTTAAAGCACAAAATGCAATCCTCCGAGTACATGATTCCCGCGGTCTCAAGGGAGGCGAGGTCTTTATGCCGCTCTGCGGCTTTAATTAGACCCGAGCCGGTGATAACCGGAAGGGTCTATTATTTCTGATAGCGTCCGTTATTATTATTATTATTCTTCTTCTACTCTTTGAGGGCAAATTTGACCCCCTGAACATGCACGAAAACTCAGGAAACTTTGCCCAAAATTCAAGCCCGGCGAAAAATTTATAGAAATGAAGTCCGCAAGAAAAAATATGAAAAAATGACTCAGTGGCGACCCCTGGAAAAGTCAAAATACATTGGGCCAATGGAAAGTGAAAGTAACTTTTTTCCAACGTAGAAAAATGAAACTTGGTACATCCATAGAACACCTCAGGGCAAATATAAAAGTCTATGACAGCCACACCCTAAACTCAACAGGAAGTCCGCCGTGTGGGGTGTAACGCGCGGCCACCTAAATCGCACTCCTCGCGCAAAATGATTCAACTCATCGTGTTTTTATCTAAATGGCCCCAAATTTGGTGAGTATCATCTAGACACGTGTGTCAACCAAAGTTATAACTTTGTTGTAAATATCTTATCGGGGATGGGTGTGGCAAGCCTGTAACGAGGTGGCCATTTTTGTGAAAATAAAACGTCTCTTAACTCTCAAACGCCTTCTCGGATCGAGTTGGACCCAAAAAGGCGTTTGTGCACATTCATGACCTGAACACAAAGATATGTAAATAAAAGCGTTATCTTTAGAAATGACCCTCCAGCGCCCCCTACAAACTTATAATGGGAGCTTAGAATTTAGTTTGTCATAGAGACTTCAAATTTGGTACACACATCTCTTATGTCATGACGAACATAAAAGCCAATGACAACCACCCCCTATCTATAAATGTGTTGCCATAGCAACGCCTCAAATATGTGGACAAAGTCAATGGGAAGTGAAAATTTTAGTTTATCATAAGCAAATGAAACTTGGTACACACATCCAGCATGGGCTTATGAACAAAAAAGCCAATGGTGACCACCCCCTATCTATAAATGTGTTGCCATAGCAACGCCCCAAATATGTGGACAAAGTCAATAGGAAGTGAAAATTTTAGTTTGTCGTAAGCAAATGAAACTTGGTACACACATCCAGTATGGGCTTATGAACAAAAAAGCCAATGGTGACAACACCCTATCACACACGGGCGGCCATTTTGAATTGAATATCTGATTTGCCTTAGAATACACCTCTCTTTTAAAAACAGTACTTCGCTTTTCTCGCCTTAGCCCAAGCATAATCTATTATTTTCAAAGGTTCAGACAGCTCCCAGGAAAACCAGGGATTGTGGAGGCCTTTAACTCTAAATTACAAGATGGTGTAGCAGGACGCAGGAGTAGCACAGGCCCGAGGTGATGAAGCAGGATCCAGCCAGAAGAAGATTCAAGCAGTAGCACAGGCCTGGTTATTTGACATTACTGTGAAGTTTACGCTTTAAAGCACAAAATGCAATCCTCCGAGTACATGATTCCCCACGGTCTCAAGGGAGGCGAGGGTCTTTATCGCCGCTTGCGGCTTTAATTAGACCCGAGCCGGTGATAACCGGAAGGGTCTATTATTTCTGATAGCGTCCGTTATTATTATTATTCTTCTTCTGCTCTTTGAGGGCAAATTTGACCCCCTGAACATGCACGAAAACTCAGGAAACTTTGCCCAAAATTCAAGCCCGGCGAAAAATTTATTGAAATGAAGTCCGCAAGAAAAAATATGAAAAAATGACTCAGTGGCGACCCCTGGAAAAGTCAAAATACATTGGGCCTATGGAAAGTGAAAGTAACTTTTTTCCAACGTAAAAAAATGAAACTTGGTACATCCATAGGACAGCTCAGGGCAAATATAAAAGTCTATGACAGCCACACCCTAAACTCAACAGGAAGTCCGCCATGTGGGGTGGAACGCGCGGCCACTAAAATCGCACTCCTCGCGCAAAATGATTCAACTCATCGTGTTTTAATCTAAATGGCCCCAAATTTGGTGAGTATCATCTAGACACGTGTGTCAACCAAAGTTATAACTTTGTTGTAGATATCTTATCGGGGATGGGTGTGGCAAGCCTGTAACGAGGTGGCCATTTTTGTGAAAATAAAATGTCTCTTAACTCTAAACGCCTTCTCGGATCAAGTCGGACCCAAAAGGCGTTTGTGCACATTCATGACCTGAACACAAAAATATGTAAATAAAGGGTTATCTTTAGAAATGGCTCTCCAGCGCCCCTACAAACTTATAATGGGACCCAAGAATTTAGTTTGTCATAGAGACATGAAATTTGGTACACATCTCTTATGTCATGACGAACATAAAAGCCAATGACAACCACCCCCTATCTATAAATGTGTTGCCATAGCAACGCCCCAAATATGTGGACAAAGTCAATGGGAAGTGAAATTTTTAGTTTATCATAAGCAAATGAAACTTGGTACACACATCCAGTATGGGGTTATGAACAAAACAGCCAATGGTGACCACCCCCTATCTATAAATGTGTTGCCATAGCAACGTCCCAAATATGTGGACAAAGTCAATAGGAAGTGAAAATTTTAGTTTATCGTAAGCAAATGAAACTTGGTACACACATCCAGAAAGGGCTTATGAACAAAAAAGCCAATGGTGACCACACCCTATCACACACGGGCGGCCATTTTGAATTGAATATCTGATTTGCCTTAGAATACACCTCTCTTTTAAAAAACAGTACTTTAATTTTCTCGCCTTAGCCCAAGCATAATCTATTATTTTCAAAAGTTCAGACAGCTCCCAGGAAACCCAGGGATTGTGGAGACCTTTAACTCTAAATTACAAGGTGGTGTAGAAGGACGCAGGAGTAGCACAGGCCCGAGGTGATGAAGCAGGACCCAGCCAGAAGAAGATTCAAGCAGTAGCACAGGCCTGGTTATTTGACATTACTGTGAAGTTTACGCTTTAAAGCACAAAATGCAATCCTCCGAGTACATGATTCCCCGCGGTCTCAAGGGAGGCGAGGGTCTTTATCGCCGCTTGCGGCTTTATTAGACCCGAGCCGGTGATAACCGGAAGGGTCTATTATTTCTGATAGCGTCCGTTATTATTATTATTATTATTCTTCTTCTGCTCTTTGAGGGCAAATTTGACCCCCTGAACATGCACGAAAACTCAGGAAACTTTGCCCAAAATTCAAGCCCGGCGAAAAATTTATAGAAATGAAGTCCGCAAGAAAAAATATGAAAAAATGACTCAGTGGCGACCCCTGGAAAAGTCAAAATACATTGGGCCTATGGAAAGTGAAAGTAACTTTTTTGCTACGTAAAAAAATGAAACTTGGTGCATCCATAGGACACCTCAGGGCAAATATAAAAGTCTATGACAGCCACACCCTAAACTCAACAGGAAGTCCGCCGTGTGGGGTGGAGCAGCGACCACTAAAATCGCACTCCTCGCGCAAAATGATTCAACTCATCTTGTTTTTATCTAAATGGCCCCAAATTTGGTGAGTATCATCTAGACACGTGTGCCAACCGAAGTTAACACTTTGTTGTAGATATCTTATCCAGTGTGGGTGTGACAAGCCTGTAACAAGGTGTCCATTTTTGTGAAAATAAAATGTCTCTTAACTCTCAAACGCCTTCTCGGATCGAGTTGGACCCAAAAAGGCGTTTGTGCACATTCATGACCTGAACACAAAGATATGTAAATAAAAGGTTTATCTTTAGAAATGGCTCTCCAGCGCCCCCTACAAACTTATAATGGGACCCAAGAATTTAGTTTGTCATAGAGACTTCAAATTTGGTACACACATCTCTTATGTCATGACGAACATAAAAGCCAATGACAACCACCCCCTATCTATAAATGTGTTGCCATAGCAACGCCCCAAATATGTGGACAAAGTCAATGGGAAGTGAAAATTTTAGTTTGTCGTAAGCAAATGAAACTTGGTACACACATCCAGTATGGGCTTATGAACAAAAAGCCAATGGTGACCACCCCTATCTATAAATGTGTTGCCATAGCAACGCCCCAAATATGTGGACAAAGTCAATAGGAAGTGAAAATCTTAGTTTGTCGTAAGCAAATGAAACTTGGTACACACATAGAGTATGGGCTTATGAACAAAAAAGCCAATGGTGACCACACCCTATCACACACGGAAGGCGGCCATTTTGAATTGAATATCTGATTTGCCTTAGAATACACCTCTCTTTTAAAAACAGTACTTTGTTTTTCTCGCCTTAGCCCAAGCATAATCTATTATTTTCAAAAGTTCAGACAGCTCCCAGGAAAACCAGGGATTGTGGAGACCTTTAACTCTAAATTACAAGGTGGTGTAGCAGGCCCCAGCAGTAGAACAGGCCCGAGTGTGAAGCCAGAAGAAGATTCAAGCAGTAGCACAGGCCTGGTTATTTGACATTACTGTGAAGTTTACGCTTTAAAGCACAAAATGCAATCCTCCGAGTACATGATTCCCGCGGTCTCAAGGGAGGCGAGGGTCTTTATCGCTATGCTTTAATTATTATTATTATTATTCTGCTCTTTGAGGGCAAATTTGACCCCTGAACATGCACGAAAACTCAGGAAACTTTGGCCAAAATTCAAGACCGGCGAAAAATTTATAGAAATGAAGTCCGAAAAAATATAAAAATGACTCAGTGGCGACCCCTGGAAAAGTCAAAATACATTGGGCCTAGGGAAAGTGAAAGTAACTTTTTTCCAACGTAGAAAAATGAAACTTGGTACATCCATAGGACACCTTAGGCCAAATATAAAAGTCTATGACAGCCACACCCTAAAGTCAACAGGAAGTCCGCCATGTGGGGTGGAGCAGCGCGCCACTAAAATCGCAGTCCTCGCGAAAATGATTCAACTCATCGTGTTTTTATCTAAATGGCCCCAAATTTGGTGAGTATCATCTAGACACGTCTGTCAACCAAAGTTATAACTTTGTTGTAGATATCTTATCGGGTATGGGTGTGGCAAGCCTGTAACGAGGTGGCCATTTTTGTGAAAATAAAATGTCTCTTAACTCTCAAACGCCTTCTCGGATCGAGTTGGACCCAAAAAGGCGTTTGTGCACATTCATGACCTGAACACAAAGATATGTAAATAAAAGGGTTATCTTTAGAAATGGCTCTCCAGCGCCCCCTACAAACTTATAATGGGACCCAAGAATTTAGTTTGTCATAGAGACATGAAATTTGGTACACACATCTCTTATGTCATGACGAACATAAAAGCCAATGACAACCACCCCCTATCTATAAATGTGTTGCCATAGCAACGCCCCAAATATGTGGACAAAGTCAATGGGAGGTGAAAATTTTAGTTTGTCGTAGGCAAATGAAACTTGGTACACACATCCAGTATGGGCTTATGAACAAAAAAGCCAATGGTGACCACCCCCTATCTATAAATGTGTTGCCATAGCAACGCCCCAAATATGTGGACAAAGTCAATAGGAAGTGAAAATTTTAGTTTGTCGTAAGCAAATGAAACTTGGTACACACATCCAGTATGGGCTTATGAACAAAAAAGCCAATGGTGACAACACCCTATCACACACGGGCGGCCATTTTGAATTGAATATCTGATTTGCCTTAGAATACACCTCTCTTTTAAAAAACAGTACTTCGTTTTTCTCGCCTTAGCCCAAGCATAATCTATTATTTTCAAAGGTTCAGACAGCTCCCAGGAAAACCAGGGATTGTGGAGGCCTTTAACTCTAAATTACAAGATGGTGTAGCAGGACGCAGGAGTAGCACAGGCCCGAGGTGATGAAGCAGGATCCAGCCAGAAGAAGATTCAAGCAGTAGCACAGGCCTGGTTATTTGACATTACTGTGAAGTTTACGCTTTAAAGCACAAAATGCAATCCTCCGAGTACATGATTCCCCACGGTCTCAAGGGAGGCGAGGGTCTTTATCGCCGCTTGCGGCTTTAATTATTATTATTATTATTCTGCTCTTTGAGGGCAAATTTGACCCCCTGAACATGCACGAAAACTCAGGAAACTTTGGCCAAAATTCAAGACCGGCGAAAAATTTATAGAAATGAAGTCCGCAAGAAAAAATATAAAAAAATGACTCAGTGGCGACCCCTGGAAAAGTCAAAATACATTGGGCCTAGGGAAAGTGAAAGTAACTTTTTTCCAACGTAGAAAAATGAAACTTGGTACATCCATAGGACACCTTAGGCCAAATATAAAAGTCTATGACAGCCACACCCTAAAGTCAACAGGAAGTCCGCCATGTGGGGTGGAACGCGCGGCCACTAAAATCGCAGTCCTCGCGCAAAATGATTCAACTCATCGTGTTTTTATCTAAATGGCCCCAAATTTGGTGAGTATCATCTAGACACGTCTGTCAACCAAAGTTATAACTTTGTTGTAGATATCTTATCGGGTATGGGTGTGGCAAGCCTGTAACGAGGTGGCCATTTTTGTGAAAATAAAATGTCTCTTAACTCTCAAACGCCTTCTCGGATCGAGTTGGACCCAAAAAGGCGTTTGTGCACATTCATGACCTGAACACAAAGATATGTAAATAAAAGGGTTATCTTTAGAAATGGCTCTCCAGCGCCCCCTACAAACTTATAATGGGACCCAAGAATTTAGTTTGTCATAGAGACATGAAATTTGGTACACACATCTCTTATGTCATGACGAACATAAAAGCCAATGACAACCACCCCCTATCTATAAATGTGTTGCCATAGCAACCCCAAATATGTGGACAAAGTCAATGGAGGTGAAAATTTTAGTTTGTCGTAGGCAAATGAAACTTGGTACACACATCCAGTATGGGCTTATGAACAAAAAGCCAATGGTGACCACCCCTATCTATAAATGTGTTGCCATAGCAACGCCCCAAATATGTGGACAAAGTCAATAGGAAGTGAAAATTTTAGTTTGTCGTAAGCAAATGAAACTTGGTACACACATCCAGTATGGGCTTATGAACAAAAAGCCAATGGTGACCACACCCTATCACACACGGGAAGGCGGCCATTTTGAATTGAATATCTGATTTGCCTTAGAATACACCTCTCTTTTAAAAACAGTACTTTGTTTTTCTCACCTTAGCCCAAGCATAATCTATTATATTCAAAAGTTCAGACAGCTCCCAGGAAAACCAGGGATTGTGGAGACCTTTAACTCTAAATTACAAGGTGGTGTGGCAGGCGCAGGAGTAGCACAGGCCCGAGGTGATGAAGCAGGATCCAGCCAGAAGAAGATTCAAGCAGTAGCACAGGCCTGGTTATTTGACATTACTGTGAAGTTTACGCTTTAAAGCACAAAATGCAATCCTCCGAGTACATGATTCCCAGCGGTCTCAAGGAGGCGAGGGTCTTTATCGCCGCTATGGCTTTAATTAGGCCCGAGCCGGTGATGACCGGGAGGGCCTATTGTTTTGCTCGGATTTTTTTTTTTTCTCCTCTTTCTTTTTCTGCACAATGATCCTAAATTTGACCCAGTGAACATGCACGAAAAGTCTTTTTTATTGGTCCAATTTTTCAAGCTCGGAAAAATTTAAGTATTTGAAGTACCGAAAAAAATACAAAAATGACTCAGTGGCGGCCCTAGAAAAGTCAAAATACATTGGGCCTATGGAAAGTGAAAGTAACTTTTTTCCAACGTAGAAAGATTAAACTTGGTACATCCATAGGACACCTCAGGGCAAACAGAAAAGTCAATGACAGCAACACCCTAAACTCAACAGGAAGTCCGCCATGTGGGGTGAAACGTCGACCACTAAAATTGCACCCTTGCGCAAAAAGATGCAAATCATTGTGTTTTAATCTAAATGGCCCCAAATTTGGTGAGTATCATCTAGACACGTGTGCCAACCAAAGTTGTGACTTTGTTTATGATATCTTATCGGGTATGGGTGTGGCAGGCCTGTAACGAGGTGGCCATTTTGTGAAAATAAAATGTCTCTTAACTCTCAAACTCCTTCTCGGATCGAGTTGGACCCAAAAAGGCGTTTGTGCACATTCATGACCTGAACAAAAAATATGTAAATAAAAGGGTTATCTTTAGAAATGGCTCTCCAGCGCCCCCTACAAACATATAATGGGACCCAAGAATTTAGTTTGTCATAGAGACATGAAATTTGGTACACACATCTCTTATGTCATGACGAGCATAAAAGCCAATGACAACCACCCCCTATCTATAAATGTGTTGCCATAGCAACGTCCCAAAAATGTGGAAAAAGTCAATGGGAAGTGAAATTTTTAGTTTGTTGTAGGCAAATGAAACTTGGTACACACATCCAGTATGGGCTTATGAACAAAAAAGCCAATGGGGACCACACCCTATCACACACGGGAAGGCGGCCATTTTGAATTGAAAATGTGAACCGACTTAAAATACACCTCTTTTTTAAAAGTACACAGAGAATAGCTGCTTCATTCCACAGACACCAAACTTGGGCAAAATGAGCTAAACACGTGTATGTAAAATAGACAAGTGTTTTTCTAGACTTTTTTGCTCGAGTTATATTTTTTTTTATTATAATTCGGTATATATTTTTTTATCATATTTTTTCTGCAAAATGATCCTCAATTTAACCCAGTAAACGAACAACTAAAAGTCATTTTTATTGGTCCCAGACTTCAAGCCCGGCGAACAATTTATGTATTTGAAGTCGCCGAAAAAAAAATATGAAAAATGACTCAGTGGCGACCCCTAGAAAAGTCAAAATACATTGGGCCTATGGAAAGTGAAAGTAACTTTTTTCCAATGTAGAAAAATGAAACTTGGGTCATCCATAGGACATCTCAGGGCAAACAGAAAAGTCAATGACAGCAACACCCTAAACTCAACAGGAAGTCCGCCATGTGGGGTGAAACGTGCGGCCACTAAAATCGCACCCCTTGCGCAAAAAGATGCAAATCATTGTGTTTTAATCTAAATGGCCCCAAATTTGGTGAGTATCATCTAGACACGTGTGCCAACCAAAGTTGTGACTTTGTTTATGATATCTTATCGGGTATGGGTGTGGCAAGCCTGTAACGAGGTGGCCATTTTGTGAAAATTAAACGTCTCTTAACTCTCAAACGCCTTCTCGGATCGAGTTGGACCCAAAAAGGCGTTTGTGCACATTCATGACCTAAACACAAAGATATGTAAATAAAAGGGTTATCTTTAGAAATGGCCCTCCAGCGCCCCCTACAAACTTATAATGGGACCCAAGAATTTAGTTTGTCATAGAGACATGAAATTTGGTACACACATCTCTTATGTCATGACGAGCATAAAAGCCAATGACAACCACCCCCTATCTATAAATGTGTTGCCATAGCAACGTCCCAAATATTTGGAAAAAGTCAATGGGAAGTGAAAATTTTAGTTTGTCGTAGGCAAATGAAACTTGGTACACACATCCAGCATGGACTTATGAACAAAAAAGCCAATGGGGACCACACCCTATCACACACGGGAAGGCGGCCATTTTGAATTGAAAATGTGAACCAACTTAAAATACACCTCTTTTTTAAAAGAACACAAAGAATAGCTGCTTCATTCCACAGACACCAAACTTGGGCAAAATGAGCTAAACACATGTATGTAAAATAGACAGGTGTTTTTCTTGACGTTTTTGCTCGAGTTATATTTTTTTTTATGATAATTAGGCCCGAGCCGGTGATGGCCGGGAGGGCCTATTGTTTTTGCTCGGATTTTTTTTTTTTTTTTTTTATCTTTCTTGTCGACCTATGATCCTAAATTTGACCCAGTGAACATGCACGAAAAGTCATTTTATTGGTCCCAGACTTCAAGCTCGGCGAAAAATTTATGTATTTGAAGTCGCAGAAAAAAAAATACGAAAAATGACTCAGTGGCGACCCCTACAAAATCAAAATACATTGGGCCTATGGAAAGTGAAAGTAACTTTTTTCCAACGTAGAAAAATGAAACTTGGTATATCCATAGGACACCTCAGGCAAACAGAAAAGTCAATGACAGTCACACCCTAAACTTAACAGGAAGTCCGCCATGTGGGGTGAAACGCGCGGCCACTAAAATCGCAACCCTTGCGCAGAAAGATGCAAATCATTGTGTTTTAATCTAAATGGCCCCAAATTTGGTGAGTATCATCTAGACACATGTGCCAACCAAAGTTGTGACTTTGTTGTTGATATCTTATCGGGTATGGGTGTGGCAAGCCTGTAACGAGGTGGCAATTTTTGTGAAAATAAAACGTCTCTTAACTCTCAAACGCCTTCTCGGATCGAGTTGGACCCAAAAAGGCGTTTGTGCACATTCATGACCTGAACAAAAAAATATGTAAATAAAAGGGTTATCTTTAGAAATGGCTCTCCAGCGCCCCCTACAAACTTATAATGGACCCAAGAATTTAGTTTGTCATAGAGACATAAAATTTTGTACACACATCTCTTATGTCATGACGAGCATAAAAGCCAATGACAACCACCCCCTATCTATAAATGTGTTGCCATAGCAACGTCCCAAATATGTGGAAAAAGTCAATGGGAAGTGAAAATTTTAGTTTGTCGTAGGCAAATGAAACTTGGTACACACATCCAGCATGGGCTTATGAACAAAAAAGCCAATGGGGACCACACCCTATCACACACGGGAAGGCGGCCATTTTGAATTGAAAATGTGAACCGACTTAAAATACACCTCTTTTAAAAGAACTCA
Organism: Perccottus glenii; assembly: GCA_024416835.2. NCBI lineage: Eukaryota > Metazoa > Chordata > Actinopteri > Gobiiformes > Odontobutidae > Perccottus > Perccottus glenii. Next base: position 3,974,275 of record CM044560.2, on the reverse strand, counting down.
GAAAATAGCTGCTTCATTCCACAGACACCAAACTTGGGCAAAATGAGCTAAACACATGTATGTAAATGAGACAAGTGTTTTCTAGACTTTTTGCTCGAGTTATATTTTTTTATTATAATCCGTATATATTTTTTATCATATTTTTCTGCAAAATGATCCTCAATTTAACCCAGTAAACGTACAACTAAAAGTCATTTTTATTGGTCCCAGATTTCAAGCCCAGCAAAAAATTTATGTATTTGAAGTCCCGAAAAAAATACGAAAAATGACTCAGTGGCGACCCTAGAAAAGTCAAAATACATTGGTTCTATGGAAAATGAAAGTAAATTTTTCCAATGTAGAAATACAAAACTTGGTACATCCATAGGACACCTTAGGGCAAACAGAAAAGTTTATTACAGCCATACCGTAAACTCAACAGAAAATCTACTATGTTGGGTGGAATACATGACTACCTAAATCGTTCACTTTGTGCTAAAGGGTTTTCATCTAAACAGCTCCAAATTTGCTTTAAACCACGACATGCAATCCTCCGAATATATGTGTCCCCGCGGTCTCAAGGGAGGCGAGGGCCTTTATCGCCGCTTGCGGCTTTAATTTGGTATATTTTTTTTTAGTATAATTTTTCTGCAAAATGATCCTCAATTTGACCCAGTAAACGAACAACTAAAAGTCATTTTTATTGGTCCCAGACTTCAAGCCCAGCGAAAAATTTATGTATTTAAAGTCCCCGAAAAGAATATACGAAAAATGACTCAGTGGCGACCCCTAGAAAAGTCAAAATACATTGGGCCTATGGAAAGTGAAAGTAAATTTTTCCAATGTAGAAATACAAAACTTGGTACACCCATAGAACACCTCAGGGCAAACAGAAAAGTTTATTACAGCCATACCGTAAACTCAACAGAAAATCTACTATGTTGGGTGGAATGCGTGACCACCTAAATCGCACCCCTTGTGTCTAAAGGCTTTTCATCTAAACAGCTCCAAATTTGGTGAGTTTCATCTAGACACGTGTGCAAAAAAAAGTTATCAATTTGTTTTTTGATACATTTGTGGCTGTGGTCGTAATGAGTCTTTGAAGAGGCAACCTTTGGGAAATAAATGCCATTTCCCAATTGCCAGGATCCTTCCTTTAGAGGAGGCCCCTCCAGAGCCACGGCTAGAGTCTTAGAAAACTCCTCAGAATCCTTTGGAACTTGTAACCTTGTACTTTTAGACAAGTTATATTTACATTTGCCTTTTTAAACAGGGGGTGCAGCGATTCCTGAGTCATCTCAAATCTCCAGCCAGTACTTTGTTTTTCTCGCCTTAGCCTAAGCATAATCTATTATTTTCAAAGGTTCAGACAGCTCCCAGGAAAACCAGGGATTGTGGAGACCTTTAACTCTAAATTACAAGGTGGTGTAGCAGGCCCCAGCAGTAGCACAGGCCCGGTTATTTGACATTACCGTGAAGTTTACGCTTTAAAGCACGAAATGCAATCCTCCGAGTGCATGTGTCCCCGCGGTCTCAAGGGAGGCGAGGGCCTTTATCGCCGCTTGCGGCTTTAATTATATTTGCATCTGCTTGGGGGCAATGGATTGCCATTTTTGTTCGTTATTACTAGACAGATTGTCTCTATTAGAGAGACGTGTTTGTGAGTTAGAGCAGCTAGATCAGCATAGACAGGGTTTGGTTACTTTAGATGTGTCAGGGTTTCCGGATAGTATCAGATGCAGGTCTGGTAACAGTCCTGCTAGCGATAGCCCTAGTTGCGGCTTAGTTGTTTCGGCAGCTGTTGCAAAGAGTCCGGCTTTTCTCCCGGTCTGTTGGCGAAGTGGTTCAGGCAGGCGAAAGCCTCCGGTTGTCCGCGGTCACCCCCTCTGACCGCGAACCGGTTTTCGGCGCTTTCAAGTCCGCTTGTCCGCGCAGGTCACCGGCCTGTTCCCTCTGCGCCGGCCAGCCGGAGCGAGCATCGTACTCTGGTGATAGGGGACTCCATTACCCGCAATGTTAGACTTGAGACGCCAGCCATTGTCCACTGTTTACCGGGGGCCAGGGCTTCCGACATCGAGGCTAACATCACACAGGAAGGGAGAGTTTCCCAGGACACATACTCGCACTACATACAAGCAGAAAGTTATTCATGTCGGCACCAATAATGTGAGAATGAGGCAGTCTGAGGTAACCAAAAATAGCCTAGCTAGGACTTTTGAACTAGGGAACAAGATGAGTCGGCATCGATTAATTGTCTCTGGCCCCCTCCCCGTAAGGGGTAGTGATGAACAGTATAGCAGATTAGTTTCCATGAACCGGTGGCTGGCCCGGCATTGTAGTCGGAAAGGTTATGGTTTTGTGGATAACTGGCCTTCTTTCTGGGGCCGCCCAGGCCTGCTGAGGGCAGACGGCCTGCATCCTACTGGACAAGGTGCTGCCATTTTGTCTAGTAATATAGACAGGTGCATTCAATGCATTTGACACAAGGAATCTCAGCAGGTCGCAGGAATTAGAGACCCTGCTAGTCATGATAGTGCGGGTGTGGAACTGGATAATGTAGCTGCTTTTAGTTATCTGGTTAGGCCGTACCAATCCAACGTCTACTGCCCAAATCTATTAGATATGGTGAATTTATTAAGTCCTCAAACGCATCTGAAAACTCAGGTCGCACGTCGAAGCAGGGTGGTGGTGTTGCAGCCATTCATAAAGCTGCATTTTGCTTTACAGGTCCATCATCACAGCCAAAATTTAACTCATTTGAAATGTTACTCAAACATATTCCTTCTCAAAATAACGGAAGGAAGCCATTTTATTTAGCTGTAGTCTATCGCCCTCCAGGTCCCTACTCTTCTTTCTTGGATGAGTTTGGAGTTTTCCTCTCGGATTTAATAACCCACGCTGATGACATCCTTCTAGTTGGTGACTTTAATATTCATCTAAATAAGGAGTGTGATCCTCTGGCCAGAGCATTTCAATCACTGCTTACAACCCTGTCTTTCAACCAGTTTGTTCATGAGCCCACACACATTAGTGGAAACTATCTGGATCTTGTTTTGGCTCGGGGAATAGATGTATCCCATCTCTTCGTCTCCTCTCTTTCATCTGCTGTTTCAGATCACTCACTGGTGGAATTTGAGATTGTTATAGACTCCCCTCAAATTCCAACAATTGCGTAGCGTCTACACGGAATTTTAGCGCGGCTGCAATGGAAATGTTTGCCACACGGCTGACAGATGTTCTTCCTAATTTAACTCCACCTGGAAACTCAATTGAAGCCTACACAAAGGAGATCCATGCAACCCTCTCAGCCATCACTGACTCAGTGGCACCCCTCAGGACAAAGCCCAGACCAACCAGACGACCTACACCATGGTATAACGAGGATAGCCGGGCTTTAAAACAGGCCTGCAGGAGTTTTGAACGCATATGGCGCAAGTCAAAAACTAATCTAAATTATCAAAAGTGGTGTTTGTGTGTAAACACCTATAAGCACGCCCTCAGCACTGCAAAGACGGCTTATTTCTCATCTCTAATCAGAGAAAACCGGCATAACCCCAGGTTTCTATTTGGGACAGTTGCTAAACTAATCCAACCGAGAACAACTGAAGACTCTTCTCCCTTTAGTGCACAAGACTTTTTAGATTTCTTTAAACATAAAATTGAAGATATCAGGGATAATATTTTGGTTTTGTCTTCCTCATCTCCGGGTCCCATTCACTTGGATCCACTGACATCTCGTCTCTCAGTCTTAGATCCTGTATCCCTCGATGAGCTGACAAAAGGTGGTTTCTTCATGTAAAGCAACTACGTGCCTTCTGGAAATCCTGCCAGCAAAACAGCTTAAAGAACTGTGGCCCTATGTAGGGCAAATTATGTTAAACATTATAAACTTGTCCCTGTCTACTGGCATCGTTCCTTCCCTCTTCAAACAGGCTGTGGTCAAACCCTTACTCAAAAAACCTACTCTGGATCCTGGATGCCTAAATAATTACCGTCCTGTCTCCAATTTACCTTTTCTATCTAAAGTCCTCGAAAAAGTTGTGTTAAAACAACTTACTCTATATCTATCGGAAAAAATGACCTCCTCGAGCCGTTTCAGTCTGCATTTAGGGCCTCTTATTCCACTGAAACAGCTTTAGTTAAAGTGACTAACGATCTCCTCCTTCAGATTGACGAGGACTCGGCTCTACTGTTATTGCTAGATCTCAGCGCTGCATTTGATACGATTGATCATGCAGTGCTAATCAACAGACTAAAGAATGTGTTTGGCATCTCTGGCTCTGCTCTTGCTTGGTTAGAATCCTATCTGTGTGATAGGTCTCATTTTGTCTCTTTAATAAATCCTTCTCCTCCACGGCACCAGTGAAATTCGGTGTGCCACAAGGGTCTGTGCTTGGTCCCATACTTTTTTCACTATATGTTACACCATTGGGACAAATCATCAGAAGTTATGGAGTAAACTTCCACTGTTATGCCGATGATACACAGCTGTATCTACCAATAAAAGCGAATAATACTACTGACATCAAGCGTCTAGAGGCCTGCCTCGTTTCAATTAAAACATGGATGTCTCAAAACTTCCTCCATTTGAACTCGGATAAAACAGAGCTCTTGTTAATTGGTCCTGCCAGTCATCGGCGCAAGTTCAACAATCTTACTGTCTCGATCAACAATTGTGTGTTGGAGCACGGCAACACTGTGAGGAACCTTGGTGTCATTTTTGACTCCACACTATCACTACAGCAGCACATTAGTGAGGTTACTAAACTAGGCTTTTTTCACTTGAGGAATATCTCAAAAATTCGCTCCTGCCTCTCTTTAGCTGATGCTGAAATTCTCATTCATGCATTTGTCACATCCAGGCTGGACTACTGCAATGCGTTATTCTCTGGACTGCCGAGGAAAAGTACTCACAGACTACAAATGGTCCAAAATACAGCCGCCAGACTTTTAACAAAGACCAGGAAGTTTGATCACATTACTCCGGTCCTGGCTTCATTACATTGGCTTCCTATTCATGTTAGAGCTGATTTCAAAGTTCTCCTGTTAACATATAAAATCCTTTGTGGGACGCGCCCTCTTACCTATCTGACCTCATCACTTGGTATACTCCAGCTCGTACCCTTCGCTCTCAGGACGCTGGCCTCCTTCAACTTCCTCGAGTAAAGAAGAAGTCTGCTGGCTACAGAGCCTTTTCTTATAGAGCCCCATTTTTATGGAATGGGCTCCCGGTGGAAGTGCGGCGAGCTGACTCTGTTGAAGTTTTCAAAAGCAAACTCAAAACATACTTATTTCACCAAACGTATGGAGGCCGATTGATCATAGGTACACGTTTACACTGGTTGTAGCTGTAGGTACACGTTTACACTGGTTGTAGCTGTAGGTACACGTTTACACTGGTTGTAGCTGTAGATACACGTTTACACTGGTTGTAGCTGTAGACACACACTAAATCCGCTCATATTATCACATCTACCTATTACAGTTTTTTTTTTTCCCTCTTTTCTCCCTCCTCCTAGGGTGGACACAAACCTCTTATCTGCTGGGTGATGTGTGCCCCCCACATATAGGTGCTATATAAATAAAATTTACTTAAATCAGGAGGGTCAAACTTAAATGGTAAAGGGTCCAAAATAAAAAAAAAAAAACCTGTTTCAGTTGCGGGCCAGGACAAAACAAAACAATTGACGTGACTGGGAACCCACTGGATGTTTTTAAACTTTGTACAGACTGCTGACTGGTAAGATACTTGGCCTAACTAAGGATCAAAATTGTTCTTTCAAGCCTTGTTATAATTTTAACATTACAGTCGAGCACAAAATTATTCTGATTTGAGTTAAAGTGTTATAAGAATTCATTTCATTTCATTTTATTGTCCACAATGTGGAAATTTGCCTTCGGTCTCATAAAAACACTCAAACCAACAACAACACAAACAACAAGACTAACACACAGACATCTTCAGGGATTCTATATCCTTATATTATCCAGAGAGACACGGAGATAGATACTATTATAAAAAGCAAAAGGCCAGGTTTTATTCTTGCAAGAATGAAGCAAAGACACGTATATCAAAAGGTACAGAGTGCGTTCTGCTTGAATGAATGAGTTAAAGTGACTTTTATTCAAGCAGCAAGTTTTTTCTTGATTGGAAATGACACAGGCATCTTCTAGAAGTTAAAAAGACAATGTACAAGAGGCATCTTTGTGGAAATAAATATTTCTCAGCTTTTATTTACATTTGAACAAAAAGTGGCATGTCCAAAAGTATTCATAGCCTTTGCAAATAGTCAGTCTTTGGGCAAATCCAAAGTTCTATACCATTACAAATAGCCCAAGCTGTATTAAAGCAACCTAATTATCCTGATTCATTGGGGAAAACTGTTTTAATCAACTCAAACTCAGTTGGTTTGTGGACAGTCATGGCTAAGACAAAGGAGCTCAGTGACGACCTGCGGCTGCTCACAAGTCAGGAAAGGGTTATAAGGCCATATCTAAATGTTTTCAAGTTCCAGTGGCTACAGTGCAATGTATTATTAAAAAATACAAGACGTTCCACACTGTAGAAAATCTCAAAGGACGTGGTCGGAAGCTAAAAGTGACACCTGTGCTGGCCAGGAGGATATTGAGAGAGGTGAAAAAGAAGATCACCACCAAGGCCATCCTGGTGAATCTGAGCTCTGCTGGTGGCAACGTCTCAAGGCAGACAGTCCAACGAACACTGGACACTGCTGGGTTCCATGGACGCAGACCAAGAAGGACGCCACTTCTCCAGATAAGGCTCACAAAAGCCCGCTTGGCCTTTGAACATGCTCATCTGAACAAAGACTTCTGGTCTTCCGTTTTATGTTCAGATGAAACAAAAATTCAATTGTTTGACCACGATGATGTATCCTTCATTTGGCGTAAAAAAGGAGAAGCCTTCAACCCTAAGAACACCATCCCCTATCTCAAAGGGGGTGTTTTTTTTTTAGCCAATGAACCAGGGATAATTGAGAAGTGGTATGAAACACTTTTTGTTCAAATGTAAATAAAAGCTAATCCTTTTTTTTCCCCCTCAATGATGCCTCTTGTACATAGTCTTATTATCAAGAAAAATCTTGGTAGTAAAAATAACTTTAACTCAAAATGTGAATAATTTTGGGCTTGACTGTACATAATATAAATATGTTTTTATTGTATTTGTAATATATTTTTTAATTTGTGTATGTACAAGTTTACAAATGAAAATGCTCGTTTTTAGGGTATTTCCTTGTCCCATTCTCCAATTTTGTACTATAAATTTAGAAAAAGGATGGTGGGAGGAAGTCGGAGTACCCGGAGAGAAGAGCAGAGAGAATTGTCACAAAGCCCATTTGTTGAACAATTTGGAGATACTGTATATCAATATTGATATCAACCTTAACAGTGATCCATGTTTCTTCGTAAAGTCAAACAAATCATAGTTCACAAACCTGTTAGGCTACGTGTTGTTAATGTAAAAATTTAAGACATAAAGTATTTTCTGAGTGTGCAATCAATAATAATAATACATTTTATTTGTAATGCACTTTTTGTTTTAAACAAAACCTCAAAGTGCAACATAAAAGTTAATCAGCATAAAATGAATAATGAAAAAATTCAAATGCAGTAAACAGAGTATAACAACTATAAAAATAATTAAAGCCGCAAGCGGCGATAAAGGCCCTCGCCTCCTTTGAGACCGTGGGGACACATGCACTCGGAGGATTGCATTTCGTGCTTTAAAGCGTAAACTTCACGGTAATCTCAAATAACCGGGCCTGTGCTACTGCTGGGGCCTGCTACACCACCTTGTAATTTAGAGTTAAAGGTCTCCACAATCCCTGGTTTTCCTGGGAGCTATCTGAACCTTTGAAAATAATAGATTATGCTTGGGCTAAGGCGAGAAAAACAAAGTACTGGCTGGAGATTTGAGATGACTCAGGAATCGCTGCACCCCTGTTTAAAAGGCAAAATGTAAATATAACTTGTCTAAAAGTACAAGGTTACAAGTTCCAAAGGATTCTGAGGAGTTTGGAGACTCTAGCCTTGGCTCTGGAGGGGCCTCCTCTAAAGGAAGGATCCTGGCAATTGGGAAATGGCATTTATTTCCCAAAGAAATGGCTGCCTCTTCACAGACTCATTCGACCACAGCCACAAATGTAACAAAAACAAATTGATAACTTTTTTGGCACACGTGTCTAGATGAAACTCACCAAATTTGGAGCTGTTTAGATGAAAAGCCTTTAGCACAAGGAGTGAGATTTAGGTGGTCCACGATTCCACCCAACATAGTAGATTTCCTGTTGAGTTTACGGTATGGCTGTAATAAACTTTTCTGTTTGCCCTGAGGTGTCCTATGGATGTACCAAGTTTTGTATTTCTACATTGGAAAATTTACTTTCATTTCCATAGGCCAAATGTATTTTGACTTTTCTAGGGTCGCCACTGAGTCATTTTTCGTATTTTTTTCGGGACTTCAAATACATAATTTTTGCGAGCTTCAAGTCTGGGACCAATAAAATGACTTTTAGTTGCACGTTTACTGGGTCAAATTGAGGATCATTTTGCAGAAAAATTATACTAAAATAAAATATACCAAATTATAATAAAAAAAATATAACTCGAGCAAAAACGTCAAGAAAAACACCTGTCTATTTTACATACATGTGTTTAGCTCATTTTGCCCAAGTTTGGTGTCTGTGGAATGAAGCAGCTATTCTGTGTTCTTTTAAAAAAGAGGTGTATTTTAAGTCGGTTCACATTTTCAATTCAAAATGGCCGCCTTCCCGTGTGTGATAGGGTGTGGTCCCCATTGGCTTTTTTGTTCATAAGCCCATACTGGATGTGTGTACCAAGTTTCATTTGCCTACAAACTAAAATTTTCACTTCCCATTGACTTTTTCCACATATTTGGGACGTTGCTATGGCAACACATTTATAGATAGGGGGTGGTTGTCATTGGCTTTTATGCTCGTCATGACATAAGAGATGTGTGTACCAAATTTCATGTCTCTATGACAAACTAAATTCTTGGGTCCCATTATATGTTTGTAGGGGGCGCTGGAGAGCCATTTGTAAAGATAACCCTTTTATTTACATATTTTTGTGTTCAGGTCATGAATGTGCACAAACGCCTTCGATCCGAGAAGGCGTTTGAGAGTTAAGAGACGTTTTATTTTCACAAAAATGGCCACCTCGTTACAGGCTTGCCACACCCATACCCGATAAGATATCATAAACAAAGTCACAACTTTGGTTGGCACACGTGTCTAGATGATACTCACCAAATTTGGGGCCATTTCGATTAAAACAATGATTTGCATCTTTCTGCGCAAGGGGTGCGATTTTAGTGGCCGCGCGTTTCACCCCACATGGCGGACTTCCTGTTAAGTTTAGGGTGTGACTGTCATTGACTTTTCTGTTTGCCCTGAGGTGTCCTATGGATGTACCAAGTTTCATTTTTCTACGTTGGAAAAAAGTTACTTTCACTTTCCATAGGCCCAATGTATTTTGATTTTGTAGGGGTCGCCACTGAGTCATTTTAGTATTTTTTTAGTGACTTCAAATACATAACATTTTCGCCGAGCTTGAAGTCTGGGACCAATAAAAATGACTTTTCGTGCATGTTCACTGGGTCAAATTTAGGATCATTTGGTCACAATAAAAAAAAAAATCCGAGCAAAAACAATAGGCCCTCCCGGTCATCACCGGCTCGGGCCTAATAATAAGCACAGAGATTAAGTTAAAATACACTTTTTTTAAAAGAAAGGTTGTTAGTCCTTTTTAAAAAGCATTCACAGCTGACGGGGAGCAGCTGCCTCGAAGGCCCTGTCACCCATCGTTTTTAGCTTTGTCCTGGGAGCACGTAGACGGTGCATTTGGCCAGACCGGGTTCTGGAGGTGGTGTGTGGTGTGAGAAGTTCTGTAAGGTAAGTGGGGGCAGTGATGGGTGTGGAGGAGGAGTTTGTATTCAATACGGAGATGAATGGGGAGCCAGTGAAGAGTGCGGAGGATGGGCGTGATGTGATCATATTTCTGCACCCTCATCAGGACCCTGGCAGTGCCGTTTTGTACAGACTGGAGCTTTTGGATGCTCCTGCCAGGAATCCCAATGAGGAGTGCGTTACAGTAGTCCAGTCTGGAAGAGACAAAGGCATGGACGTGCTTCTCTGCTCTTGCAGATGCAAACATTTCCTTCCTGTTAACATCTGCAACGAGCAGCTTGTTTATGCCAGTCCAAATCAGGCAATATATTAAGTTTTGTCTTTACCGTACGCAAATTTACAAACAATTTCAGAGTCAAAAACATAGTTCGGAAAACGTCCCCAACGGCCTTGTTAGCGGTATATGACTGGTACTTTGTTACAGTATGCAGACACCAGAGTACTTCGGCTCGGAGTGTTGCGGTGGAGCCAAACGTTAGAAACTGTGGTGCTTGAAGCTGATGCAGATGCCGGCGTATGGCTTGGAGCACCGCTCTGTGGTGCCGAGGTGGTGGGCGCGACGGAACAGAACTGAGAAATGTCTGGTGTTTTCTGACAGGTTTCCGCAGCTGCTTTGTGTTTTTTGGACTGCATGTGGGTCTCCAAAGCTTTTGGTTCATTGTTCAGAGTTTTAAAACTTTCTTTCACAATATACAACGGACCACAAACACATTCCCCATGGTTACAGCTCAAACTTTTCTTCATCTGGTAATGTCCAGTCCACGCACCTAACGAACCCGCTGCGAATGTGTAAGTTGTTAGTTGGTTCCGCAGATTTTGTTCTGCGTGACAAAGACATAACGTTACATTATTTTAAAATAAAAATAAAATAACGTTGTCGGTTCATTTTTAAGACCTTTGAAACATGGATTTAAGACATTTTAATGCTAATTTAGGCCTTATTTATTACATTATGGAATTTAATACCTTTTAAGTGTTTTTAAGGATCCACGGATACCCTGCTGAACAATAAACTGGACAGATCACAGTCCTCTACAAGAAGGGTCAAAGTTGACATCCATATGGACAACAGTTCCCTCAGTGCAGGTAAGAGCCCTTCAGCCCCACAGCTGTCAGAGTGTACAGCACACATACAGTCAACCACAGCCACACAGCAAGTGTGTAGGCTATTGGTACAATATATCTAGGCTAGATAATGTATAGCTATGTTGTTAGAGTGTTTATTTATCTGTGCCCACCTGGAGTTGCCAGACCTCATCTCTTGTGCAATATTAATTCCATTGCTGGGATTAGGCTATAGCATTGGGCCCATTAAGCCTAATAAATTTTTCACAGTAGAGAACAAAATTGTGACGCATCAGATGCTTCAGGAAATTGACTACCAGATTTCTATCATTAAATATAGCCTACAACAGAACTGTCATGTCACAACTGACAAAATTAATAAAAATAACGTGAGCTCAGATTCTTGATGAGCGGATCATATAGTAAAAGTAAAATTAGCCTATATTTTGTGTAATGGTAGCTTTGGTCTAAAAATGACATGTCAAAATATGTTTTTATATTTTTTTAATCCTGTTATTCAGCGGCACTAATCCTTTAGTCCAATGCTTTTATCTTGAAAAAGGAAGTGGTCTCCGTTTACAACAACCGATGTCCTTTTTCTAAATTTGTTGTACAAAGTTAGAAAATGGTACAAGGAAATACCCTAAAAACAAGCATTTTCATTTGTAAACTTGTACATACATAATTACACCACAAACTTTCTCTACCTCTCACACTGTTAAAAGTAATTACAAACTTTGCTGTGTTTAGAGAAGGACGCCATGATGTTCACGAAACAAACCAAATCTATTGAATGGCTCTTTAAAGGCACACAGATCCTTTGCTGCTCCACTGAGTGAGTGGACAGGTCTGTGTCATCTCCGCTTACTTCTCCTGCTGTCTGTGGGTCAGCTGTTGTCACGTGACTTAGTAGTGCAAGTGAACATAGCAAGAACAATAAGAGCAATTACACTTATTTTAATGCAGTTAACCAAAACACGGTCAGTTGTTATCTTTGGAAAAAAGCTTGTTTGCTCATTATGGATTTATTTAATTTTGAGCCAGCCAAAAATATTAAAAAACAATAATTGAATTTAAAAATAGTCAGCCAAATATGAATAGTGTTTTTATTTTTTGAAAATATATACTATGCAGATCAAATATTTGAATATTCTTGCCTATCCTTAATTTATTCACTGGTAGCTCCCTGAGCTCTTCTGTGTTAACCATAGTGTGTAAATAAACACTACGAGCATTCGATCAGTGGTAGAGCGGTCGTCCTATAAACGGAAGGTTGGCGGTATAATTCCCCGCTCTTCCCACAGTTCATACTGTCGTTGTGTCCTTGGGCAAGACACTTAACCCACCTTGCTTCCAGTGGTAACACTGGTGAATGAAAGCTTTGGATAAAAGCATCAGCTAAATGACTAAATGTAAACATGGATGCCGTCCGCCCATTGCTCCCCCATTCACCGATATTGACCTTACCACAGGGCAATGGCGGTTACATTACATTATTTACTGCATAGTAAAACAAAAACAATATTTTTAATTTAGCATAAACAGACATATCCCAGAGTTATCATGTAGTAAAAACTTACCTCATGATTTTTACACTTGTAAAGTCGCCATTGGATTTCATCGTATATTTCTGCTTTTGGAGCCTGCCCTCTGTTGGACGGAGGTACAGTATATTGCTGTATGGTGGCGCCAAGCCTCTCATGAAACCTTTAAAAAGGTCCTCGAGTAGGGGCGCTACCGCGATCTTGAATACTACTTGATACTTCACAATCCATCAGCTGAGATCAAAAGACAGCGTTTCACCTTGACGAGACATTCTGTCACATTTCTAGTCTCGCGAGATCTTGTCACACCCCTATCATTAAGGTCTCAACACTGTTTAGTCTAGCAAATTGTACATACAAATTTACAGTGCCACTTTCTGTACCCCTTTGACAAAGGAAAGCCCTCTTATCTCTCTGTACAGACCCGTACTGTACCTGAGCAGTGACTCAGCTGTGGTACCTGTTGGCAGCAGAGTGAAGTAGCTGTCCGGATTCCCTCTGGCGCTGTAGGCTCTGCAGGTGTAGTTCAGGTAGAAGTCCTCATCCTTCAGCTCTGAGATGATGAGCCAGCGCTCCAGCAGAACGCCTTTGTCCTGCCGCTCCACAACCCTGCACAACCATCTTTATCATTATCATTAACTGCTTCACAAGTGTCCTGTGATGAACCATGTCAACAGCTTGTCATGTTGGAGGTAAGCATGTTGTGTTCTAAATAAGCCAATAAGATGAAGTCAGAGCTATTTTTTCTATATTATCTTTAGTCCCTTTTTCAAATTTAACTAACGTAGTATGTGGTTTTGAGACTGGTCTCTTGAGGAGCCCATGGGAGGAGCCTTTCTACAGGCTTTTTCAAAAGCCATAAATGATTGATGAGTTTAAAGCAGGGGTCTCAAACCTTTTGTCCTCAGAGAGCTACTTTTACAAAATAAAAATGGCAGCGAGCTACTCATGTTTGTAACATTTAGACATCTGGCCTCAATTTTCAAGGTGAAGACGTTTCGTCTCTAATTCAAGAGACTTTATTATTCACCTTGAAAAGAGCTTTTACTTCAAGATGACCTGGATGACAGAACCTTCACAGAAACATTTATATATGTTATAGCTTATAGCTTATTTAACTTTTACAAAATGTTGCTGTCCACAGCTCACATTTTAATAAAAACATAACCAGAAACATTTAGTTTATCTGCATGTGCAGTTCAAAAATGTATATGCAATTCTTTCCTGTGTATCTCACATTATAAAACTTATCAATGCAATTCCAAATGCACAGATACTTGTGAACTTACTTTTATGGTCCTGAATAAAGTTTTAGCCATCACGGTTACAGCCTCTTTTTGTGCTTTAAGATGTACTCCTTATAATACTTATTATTCAGAAACATTTAGTGCAGTTTTGACTTAACGTTTATATGTACACATCACTTCAATTATTCAATACATCCTCTGTACTTAAAAATTCAAAAGTAAAAAATAAATGTTTTAATATCAATAAATTGGTCAATATGACGCATTAATCATGTAAATTCTGCCTTTGTGTTTCCACAGTTATTAAAAGTGCATCCAAACACTGCCTATTTTTCTACTGTCACTCACTTTGGTATTGGTGCGCTCATCTCTCCTTCTCCTCTCCCTCCCTCCCTCCCGTTCAGAGCACCTGTGTATGTGCACCCCTCCATCCCCCCGCTCCTCTCGGCTGGGTGGTATGACCCTTGTCTGTCCTCATGACTGATACACAGCAGCACGTTACATTCAGTGACTAACTGCAGGAAGCACCTGTAGCGCTGAGATCATCATCATATCATCCTGCCTTGTATTACTTTACAAAAATAAATCAAATAAATCACTGGGCGGCAGTAGCTCAGTGGGTAGTGCGGCCGTCCTTCGACCATCGGGTGGGCGGATCGATCCCTGCTCGAAACATCATAACATCCCACTCTCCCCACAGTTCATAGTCATTGTGTTACTGGGCAAGACACTTAACCCACCTTGCCTCCAGTGGTGTCAGCTGTAACACTGGTGACTGTGTGAATGCCACACTGCTATTTTTTATTTAACACACCCCTTTCAACAAATTGCTCAATTGCACAGCCTTAAGAGCGTGCATATCATGAATGCTGGGTCTTGTTTGTTTCCTGAGAATCTACCGCACCTACTGGTAACTTGTTTGCCACGTAGCAATAAAAAAAAATACTAAAAACCTGGATTATTCTGGTTAGTCACATTGTACTGCTATTATTTTGAACAATACTGTATCTGACAATAAATGGCTTCATCAAACCACTAAAAGGTTTTTGTGTTTTTTATATTTACTGACAAATTGCCAAAAAATAAAAAATAAATAAAAAACATTCTGCCACGGTATGTAAACTTATGAGCACAACTGTATTAAACCAATCCATTATTATTACATTGCACTGATACTGAATTGTGCATCATGAAGCATCATCAAGGTGTTAATAGTGTTGCCATGTTCTTTTGTGGTGGTGTTAGGTCAGTCAATATTATGTAACATTTATTATAAATCAGATTGAATCAAAGGAACCCTGATGAATACTGACCTCATCTCTGTTGAGTAGATGTGTTCTGAGAGGTCGTCCAATATAAAGTCTCCTCGAACCAACCACAAGATACCCACGGTAGGCATCCCAACACAGGGCACAAACACCACACAGCGCTTGGTGAAGTTGGAGCCTAACACACAACAGTAGTAATCTAGTGTCCATTTAAATATGATTCTGGCAGATTACTATTATCGACTGAAGGATGTACTCACCAACTGGTGCTTTGACAATGTCATTGGCTGGTTCACGAACTTGTGGAACCATACTGTATTCAGCTAAAAATACAGATAAATATTTCACACTACAGTCTTTCTTTGTAATGTAATACTTAGATGGTGTAAAACTCTTTATCCACATATAGAACACAGACAGAGCCGGATTAACGCAAAGGCAAACTAGGCACGTGCCTAGGGCCCGATTGGCGGGATGGGGCCCAGACAGAAGGGCAAAAAAAAAAAAAAAAAAAAAATATATATTTAAAATAAAAATATTTAAAACATTTACAAATGTCCTATCTACAATTTCTTCCAATATTTATTAATTAACTAAAAATAGTGACAATGTTTATCCTAACCATAGACTGTTACATTACGTCACATTAACGCCAGCCCATGACTGTATTTATATAGAGCCAGTTAAGTCCGAGGAGACGTCAGCGGCAGTCAGAGCGGGACAACAAATCTAGCAGGCAGGTGTGTTTTGAGAAGCCTAACATTCAAGATGCTTTCGGGTGTGGCAAAACATAAAAAGAAAAAAAATGAAGAGGAACAAAAGAAGAGACAGCGGGGGGCTTTACAGAAGTTTCTGTTGGGCAGCCGTCCAACAGCTGTGCACCTGCTCGAGTCAGCAGAGCCAGAGGCCGAGCCAGGCCCGGAGACACGGCGCGAAAATGCGGCGGAAGATGTGGCGGAAATGCGGTGGAAGACACTGTAGCGCCCGCGCCGTCAACATCAGCCCCGTCACAGAAGGACAAACTGATGGAAGAACAGCAGCCAGCCAGAAGTGAGCCCAATATCGTTTTGCAGCAGGAGTCTAGACCCAGAAAGGGTATTAACAAGCTATCCATCTGATCCTGCAAAGTGGGACCAAATTGATGACAGGATGCGCGAGTACTTTGCACTAAACCATCCCTGTCAAAATATTGGAGATTTCTCTGCATCACAGAGGAAATATGGAGACATTAACCGAAGCTTAACCAAGGAACATTTCTTTAGAAAAAAGCTAAATGGAGAAACCCTCAATAAAAGAATAATGGCATGGCCCTACTTTACATATGATATAATAATCATGTATGGCTCCCATAATTGTACAAAGTCCTTTATTTTACCCTTGGAGATATAAGTCAGCCTTTCCAGTCCAATGCACCCTAAAGTTCTTGTTTTATAGAAGGTGCTTCCATGCTCTTCCAATTCATAGCAATGGCTCCTCTGGCATGTAACAATCCAAAGTCCAATAGTCTAGTGTGTTTCTTTGTGAGAAACCTGTAGGATATATTCCCAGTACACATAGTTTGGCACAATGTGGTATTTTAAGATTAAACCATTCAGACAAACAGTTAATGACACCCTTCCAGAACTTCTTCTTTATATCAGAACATTCCCATAGACAGTGAACTAGAGTTCCTTTATAATTTTGGCATTTTACACACACACACACACACACACACGATTGAGTTTTTTTTAGGTGTTATATAAACCCTTGTCAACCATTTATACTGTAATAATTTAAGCCGTGTGTTTATGATTTGTTTTTGCGCCTTTAAACCTGCTTCAGTCCATTCAAATTCCTCTATTTGTTCTTGAATGTCTTTACTCCATGTGTTTAATTTGTCTACAGCAGACTCTTTAGAGTTAGATATTATTAAATTATAATATTTTGACAATTGGCCCTTTTCACCTATTTTCAATTATTTCCTCAATTCATGACAGTTTGGGAATGTACATAATATCTGTAGACCTTGAAGACATAAAACTTTAAAGCTGTGAATGTTAAAAAAAAGAAATGTTTTGAGGGAATCTGGTGTTTATCACACAATTCTTGAAATGTAAGAAGTATTCCATCCATAAACAAGTCTTTACTAGTCTGAATACTTTTAGTTTTCCATAGTTTAAATCCTCCATCCTTATATTCATTACTATTTATTGTTAGAGAGTTTCTAAATGGTCTTGAAGGGGTCATGTTTGACTTCTTGTTCTTAATTACAACATTTATAAATGTTGTAAGCTATTGCATTTTGCAGGAAGTCTTAATTAAATGTTTTGATTAAATGTAAACAGAGCAAATAAGATAAACTTATTTGGTCTGTTTACATAGTTTACTGACACCTATTGGTTATTTACTGGTACTACTGCCTTAACAATGACACTCCCAATGGATGAGGATAATTTAATAGCATTTAATAGAGCCGTGTAATGACGTATAAATAATGAATATTAAAAAAGTCTGATAGACTGTTTAATATACAACACAACCAATTTGACTAGGCTATGTAAAATGTGAATTCACTTTTATTAGTAACTTTGGTAAGTTTCAGATTTCAATTCATAAATAACATCGATGGAGGGGGCCCAGAAAATGCAGCCTGCCTAGTGTAGTCCATTTATTTAATCCGGCTCTGAACACAGATACTGTGCTGACGTGTCATTGTTGATCTGACCTTTGACCTCTGCGTGTATGGTTTCAGACACAGACCCGTTGACGCCTGCCAGTGTGAACTCCAGAGTGCACGTGTACAAGCCCTCGTCGTCTGGTTTCACACTGTTGATCTTCAGACGTGTGTCGCAGTAGGAGAACCTCTCTGTCCCATCGGATATGAACTCACAGCCCTGGGACAGGATGGGGAAGATACACAATGAATGTCTGGTGCATGGAATACAAGACACTTACATCTGAGGTCTTGTGACAAATGAGTTATTTCCTGCTGGTGGTGCTCTCAGACTCACCTTGTACCACCTGATGGAGGAGGGGATCCTGTAGCTGTCCAGTTTATGGATGTAGTCCTTGAGTGGACAGGACAATCTGTATGTGACTCCTCTGGTGAGGCTCTGCCCAGCCTTCCTGGGTCGGCCACACTCTGCTGGTTTTGGTTGCTCCACTATCAGTTTGCTCTCCTGCCTGTAGCACTGCAGCGGGGTTCTGTGGACAAACGGGACACACTTAGGACTGTCTAACAATTCAAACTACATCTAAACCAGAATACAATGGGACTCAGAGATGTACAGTCTGCAGGTCCAAGTCAAGTCTCAAGTCTCTTTGCATGTGTTACTTAATGGGAGTCATAGAGCATAGTTTAAGTTAGCTAAGTTAGTATCATGTTTGGCAGTAAACTATGTTAACAGCCACAGATGACCAATAGTAATAAGATGGTATAGTTGCTAGTAGTGTTGCTAATGGAAGTATTGTAGCAGTAGGACGCACAACCGACTGTGGACACACTGCCACCTGCAGGATGTTCATCAAACAAGCAGCTCAAATAAAGCAGTCAAATTTGTTCCTAGGAAGGATAGAGCTTAAACCATAAATGGAGGGATCTTGAATTGTAGATGGTAACTTTTAAAAAGCATAAAATAAAATAAAAAAAAGACTTAATTATAGATATGATATTTCCTGACCATTCAGATGCTGTTTTTACACCGAATAATGTTATTATGTTACATCCTGGAGACTGGCTAATGGAAAACATTCTGCTACTATCAGGCAGCTTCACAGCACATCCCAGTCAAGTTTCAAGTCTTTTCAGTCCAAGTTCGAGTCTCAAGTCTGTTTTGTTGGTACCATTCGGTCTATGAAAGAAAAACTCACAATGGTCACAGAAAAAACTTTATTCTGACAAAAGTAATAATAAATTAAAGCCGCAAGCGGCGATAAAGGCCCTCGCCTCCCTTGAGACCGCGGGGACACATGCACTCGGAGGATTGCATTTCGTGCTTTAAAGTCTAAACTTCACGGTAATGTCAAATAACCGGGCCTGTGCTACTGCTGGGGCCTGCTACACCACCTTGTAATTTAGAGTTAAAGGTCTCCACAATCCCTGGTTTTCCTGGGAGCTGTCTGAACCTTTGAAAATAATAGATTATGCTTGGGCTAAGAAAAACAAAGTACTGGCTGGAGATTTGAGATGACTCAGGAATCGCTGCACCCCTTGTTTAAAAAGGCAAAATGTAAATATTACTTGTCTAAAAGTACAAGTTCCAAAAGATTCTGAGGAGTTTTCTAAGACTCTAGCCGTGGCTCTGGAGGGGCCTCCTCCAAAGGAATGATCCTGGCAATTGGGAAATGGCATTTATTTCCCAAAGAAATGGCTGCCTCTTCACAGACTCATTACGACCACAGCCACAAATGTATCAAAAAACTAATTGATAACTTTTTTGGCACACGTGTCTAGATGATACTCACCAAATTTGGAGCCGTTTAGATGAAAAGCCTTTAGCACAAGGGGTGAGATTTAGGTGGTCACGCATTCCACCCAACATAGTAGATTTCCTGTTGAGTTTACGGTATGGCTGTAATAAACTTTTCTGTTTGGATGTACCAAGTTTCATTTTTCTACGTTGGAAAAAAGTTACTTTCACTTTCCATAGGCCCAATGTATTTTGACTTTCGTAGGGGTCGCCACTGAGTCATTTCTCGTATTTTTTTTTCGGCGACTTCAAATACATACATTTTTCGCCGGGCTTGAAGTCTGGGACCAATAAAAATGACTTTTCGTTCATGTTCACTGGGTCAAATTTAGGATCATATTGGGAAAAAATAAAAAATAAATAATAAAAAATCCGAGCAAAAATAATAGGCCCTCCCGGTCATCACCGGCTCGGGCCTAATAAAAATTCTATGAATGTTAACCAATGAAAGTCAGACTTTTTGATTGCTTTTCAACCATGCTTCAACGGAATTATTTTAAAAAATAAACTCATGGAACAGGCCTAGACAAAATTGATGGTACCCCTAGAAAAGACTGTAAATAATTGTTAATTCAAGGTGTGTGCACTAATTAGCATCACAGGTGTGTACAATCTTGTAATCAGTCAGTGGGCCTATTTATAGGGCTTCAGGTAGTCACTGTGTTGTCTGGTGACATGGTGTGTACCACACTCAACATGGACCAGAGGAAGCAAAGGAAAGAGTTGTCGCAGGAGAATAGAAAGAAAATTATAGACAAGCATGATAAAGGTAAAGGCTAAAAGACCATCTCCAAGCAGCTAGATGTTCCTGTGACTACAGTTGCACATATTATTCAGAAATTTAAGATCCATGGGACTGTAGCCAACCTCCCTGGACGTGGCCGCAGGAGGAAAATTGATGAAAAAAATCAAAGAGACGGATAATCGAATGGTAACAAACGAGCCCAGAAAGACTTCTAAAGAGATCCAAGGTGAACTCCATGCTCAAGGAACATCAGTGTCAGATCGCACCATCCGTCGTTGTTTGAGCCAAAGTGGACTATATGGGAGACGACCAAGGAGGACACCATTGTTGAAAACAAATCATAAAAAAGCTAGACTGGAATAAACCAAACTACATGTTGACAAGCCACAAAGCTTCTGGGAGAATGTCCTATGGACAGATGAGACAAAAATTGAACTTTTTGCCAAGGCACATCAGCTCTATGTTCACTAGGCTTGGGCGGTAATATGGTATACCGCGGGATCTAAAGATAGCAACGGTATCAGTTTCAATACCGTCATAAAAAAAAAACAAAGCACTTATATAGGAGACAAGGATTAAATATTAACGCTTTAAGCGCCAAAGTCGCAAAATTGCGACAAGCAACTTAACAGGAAAAAACAGCCGCTACTTCCGGTTTATGTGCTAAATTATGCTTCCACTCCCTTCCACCAGATGTCAGACACCCGGTACTTTGTTTCAAGTCCACTATTACCATGTGTTGCCATTAAAAAAATTTGTAGTAGAAGACCTCAAAGACACGTCTCAGTGGGAGTGTCAGGACCGGCTCAATAGAAGCCTCATTCTCTACACGCGAGCTGATAAACATTAAAATGACAAATAAAAAATACACCTGTGATGAAGCTTTGGTATTAGTAATGGCTAACTGATTCTGAGGGAGAACATCTACCTTTAGAGTCTTTTCAGCCGAGTGAAAGTGAGAATGAGCGAGAGTGAGTGCGTGTGTAACTTGGACAGCGGCGCCGCTGCTCGTACCTTTCTCAGTGTCTCTCATAAAGCATACGCTGTTTTTCCCACATTTTACCAAACATCAGTGAAAGAAATGGGAGGAAAACTAGTCGCTCTGGCCGCGGTAGTGAAGGGGAGGTTGGGAAGGGAAGCCGTGAGCACCTGCAGCTTTACCTTTAGCACCTGCAGCTTTACCTTTAGCACCTGCTGCTTTACCTTTAGCACAGATGATAAAAGCCTTTAGCACAGATGATAAAAGCCGGGCGGGTGTACTAGTGTTGTCAAAAATATCGATATTTCGATAAATATCGATATTTTGGTATCGAAAATGGTATCGAATATCGATATTTTTGAAGGTATCGTATCGAAGTTAGAAATTCCAGTATCGTGACAACACTACACGGTTGTGACAGGGAGTTTGGGAATAATGCGGCTTCTATTAACAGCTGTTTGGGACAAATACGTGTTGTTCATCCTGACACTTTACCCAGTAGAGGAGGGAGAGGCAGTGTTGTGCCTGAACGCGTTCATTGAACGATAGTTCATGAACTCGTTCATATTTTGGGCGAACGTGAACTGAACGGGCTGTATTACTGCCTGATGAACGTTACTGTGAACTCGTTCATTCTGGTGTCTGTGAACGGCAGGCTCTCTCAGGTTAACTTCGTTTAATAGGGTGCCAGATTTCTATAGAGCCTTCCAGGCAAAAACCCGGCTAAAACACACCGCAAACGGGTGTTAATATGAAGCGGAAAAACACCAAACCTGGCAACACCAGCCACCAGTGTCGCACCGCTGTCCGCCGCATGCGTGACGCGTCATCAAAAAAAAAAAAAAAAAAAAAAAAAGCATGGAGGCGACAGCAGCATGTAGCAAGGCATATGATCATTTAAATTCATTCATGTAACTTGTTTGTTGAACCTGCCTGGTCTATTTTCCCAGGATTCCAATATTCTGTTTTAGCATGTGGACAATGGAAAATTATTAAAATTTATAAACGTTTTCACCTTAATGATTACTGTCCTGTTTTTCTTTGAATAATTCCTCATTAAAAAAGACCATTCAAGCAGCACGTTTGTCCTCATGTTCTTGAGAATGTACTGTAGGGTTGAAAGCTGCAGCTGCTACTAGTGTGGAGTGAATGAACAGCAACAAAGCATTAAAGCAACAATGTCCCCTCAATGCTAATGTAAACCCTGGTTGGATAAGGATTAAAAATTGGATATGAAAATAAAATCTGACACATAGCTTCATTCTTAAAACTGATACAATAATTGCTGTCTGTGATTCTACTGTATATGGGCTGTGGCAATAATTTTGAAAAATAATAGCTCGCAGCAACATTTGGAAAAAAGAACTATGAACTAGTTCATTTTTGGAACTGTGAACTTAGTTCAAAATTTTGAAGTTTGAACTATGAACTGAACTAGTTCATTTTAAAATTTGTGAACTGAACTTTGAACTAGTTCTTGTAGAAAGTGAACTTTCCCAACACTGGGGAGAGGCAGGGGTAAACATAGTCAGCGCAAATGCGCTAATCAAAGCAGCGGTAGTAATAAAAGAGATGGCTGTGTGCTGTGCTTCATGAGAGGTCCCACACTCTAAAAAACTACTGTTCTGGATGTTTATGTTCATTTAATTCTGTTTGACTCTTGTATTTGCACTTTTTATAAACTGCTATTTGTTGCTAATAAAAGTTGTTTATATTGTTGTGCATGTTATTTTGTTATTGTTTCAGTATTAGTGTTTGGTATTCAGTTTCTGAACAGTTTAGGCACAAGCCAACAGTTTGGTGACGCTGTCTGAGCCTTACGTCATATTTTTTTTTTTATTATTCACGGTAATACCGTATATCGAGGTAAAATAGGGAGGAGGTTTGACGGTATCAAAATTTGGATACCGCCCAAGCCTAATGTTCACAGATGGAAAAATTAAGCACATCAAGAAAAGAACACTGTCCCTACTGTCAAACATGGAGGAGGCTCTGTTATGTTCTGGGGCTGCTTTGCTGCATCTGGCACAGGGTGTCATCTGTGCAGGGTACAATGAAATCTGAAGACTTAAAGGGATTCTAGAGAGAAATGTGCTGGCCAGTGTCCGACAGCTTGGTCTCAGTCGCAGGTCATGGGTCTTGCAACAGGACAATGACCCAAAACACAGCAAAAAACACCCAAGAATGGTTAAGAGGAAAACATTGGACTATTCTAAAGTGGCCTTCTATGAGCCCTGACCTCAATCCTATTGAGCATCTTTGGAAGGAGCTGAAACATGCCGTCTGGAAAAGACACCCTTCAAACCGGAAACAACTGGGATTAAACCAGGACTTAAGAAAAAATAAACTTAAGATTTAATTAGGACTAAACTTAGTGCATACTTGAAGTAAACCAAGAACAAAACCAGGATAAAACAAGGAAACTACGAGACTAAACTAAAACGTCACTAAACCTATTTTAAACAAAGCCCAAGACTAAACCAGGATTAAACTAGAACTAGTCTAAGACTAACTCTGGACTGATACCAGTAGTATTAGGAAATTACTTACTTAATGAGGTCCAAACATACTGTAAGTCTAAACCAGGACTAAACCAGGTTTAAAACTCACCTGACAATAGTCACATAATCTCCGTCGTCGGCCAGAGTCACGTTCAGAAACCACAGCGTCTCTCCTCGGACCAGGAACCGTCCGCTCACGTTGCTGATGGGTTGGGATGAGTTGAGCCTGTACCATGTGACGTTGTAGGGGACAGCTGAGAGGTTGAAGACTTCTGGAGACACTAGAGTGCTGTTGAGCATGGCCACGTCCCCGGGCACTGAGTAGATCCGGTCAAACTGCAGATTGACGTTAGAGCACCCCTCTGTGTAACAAGAGCAGTTCAAGTCAGGACGCTATATTTCCTCAGAGGTAAGTGGTCACTGTTGTGGAGTATTGAGTCAGTAACATGAATTACTTTTCTGGTACCCCCACAACTTTCTCTAATCAGAACAGCCATCTGTCACAATACAATATAAAAACAATATGAAAAAAAGACAAAAGAAGAGAACTTTTACAAAAAAAAAATCATTCATTTTTTCTTCCAATGCTTCAACAGCAACCAAATAAAGTCAGCAAAAATGACCTCTGTTTAAGTTTGTTCATTTAGTTTCTACATCTTAACCTGAGTGGCTGCTTTGACCCGAGACAGGGTTCAACCTGGGGAAGGGCCAGTCATTCGCAGGGCTAACACTTAGAGACATACACTGACATAGACAATCATTCACTTGGCATGATTTAGTTTCATCAATTCATATGCACAGCCACACATACACAGGATTGGAAAAAAATACAAAAGGTCCAAAAACTAATTTGTGCAGGGGTCTTTGTTTGTGACACAGCACCATCTAAACTGCAGGTACTTTAACTCTTGTGTTGTCCTTAAGTTAAAGTTACACTGGTGGTCTTCAGGGTAATTTCTGACCCCACTTTGTTTGTGCAATACAGTATTTCATGCATGAAGTAAAATATTTCTCAAATATTTTATAGTCTATGTTTAGCCCTACTTCTTTCCAATGCACTTGCACCATATTTGATTTTCATTTTAGTTTTCAGGGCCAGTAGAACAAAAAACAAAAACAAAAATTTACAGATAAACTATTTTAGTTTTCTAATGGCATTGGGACAATTGAGTCAAGTGCTCAGTGGAAATGGTGAGTGTCAACAATGAAAAAAAATCTATTTATTAATGAGATTTGCTGGTTCTTTGGTGTTATTTCTGACCCCATTTTGTTTGTCCCCATTAAAGGCATTCTCAGATATCTTGAGTTCCATCTTTAGTCTGACTTCAGCCCAACACACTGATGTACCTTTCATTTTGGTATTTAGGACTAATTATGCTTGTTTATTTAAAAAATTCTTTGCCCTATAACAATGAAAATAATTCACTGATAGGGGTGTGACGATAACCGCATCACCACAATAATGAGATGCCTACCGCGGTGTGAGGTCATCACCGCACATGATTTTTTTTTTTGCTGAAAGTTACAGGACTGCATATGGTGTGTGATATGAACTATAAACACACACACATCTTTGATAATAATTTACTTTTTCCGCGAGTCCTATGTTCAAGGGCTTCTGGGGAAAAAGCCTGCATCCTGCGCAAGGGAGGGACAGTCCATTAAACATATGGGGGATTTATTTTGTGTGTGTCAGATTTTTAATTAACTGCTAGCCATGTTTCAGTACTTGTAATGTTTACAGATAATGTTAAATTAAATACACACAAACACGGGCATACAAGACAATAGCGTAACAAACAGTTGGAGTTAGTTAGATTTTAATTGCAAGTAGGCCTACCGGTAGCTATCACTTCATATGGTATAGGCAATAACCGTTGACAACGCTAGATTGGTGACTATTTGGCAATTTGCCAGGTGGTATTTGCCCAAATGTACAGTAGAAGTTGTTTTTGAATGAATTCATTTGTTTTAAAAAGCGTTGGTTGTCCTTTGGGGTCACTTCTGAATCTAGCCGTTTCCCATTCATTTCAATGGGACTCAATAAATCCTGCAGAGTTTACTGTGCTTTACCTATAATAACTTAATTCAAACTCCAAATGATTGACAACAGTAAATATACATCTCTCTAGGACCACATTTACATAAACATTTATCTGGTTTTGATGTATAATAAAAATATATGATTCTGCTAGCCATATAATCAGAATTTATAGTCATCATGGGTAAACATAATTTTGTATAAGTGAGCACCTGCCTCTGTTTGAATAAATTAGTTTAATTTAATTACTTAACATGCAAAACTTAATCCCCTCCTCTAACAGCCACCTTATTGTGGTGGAGGGGTTTCAGTGCCTGAATGATCCTAGGAGTTATGTATGGGATAATAGTGGCTTACCTTTCATTCGTTCATATCCAGGGCACAGGCAAAACAGTCTGACCAAGAACAGCAGTTTTCCCAGAGTCCCAGCAAGGTCCATGTCTGAGAACACACACAGTACATTTTTAACCACAAGAGCAGGAAAGAAACAAGGACAGGCTTTAAACAAACACCACCGGCCTCTCAAGTTCAGGACCAGTGCATTCCTCAAGAGCTGAACGCAGTAGGGCAAGACACTGACAAGACTGTTGAGATTTGTGAGAAAGATGGATTATGGACAAATAAATAAATCTGTACTACAAATCTATACAAATGCACTTCATTTCAAATGTTTCAGCTTTTATAAGCAGCGCTTGCTGAATTGCTAGCCTAACATCCCGAGGCTATTGCCATTTTCAGTCGGGCGACCAAAATGTGACAGTCCCTGCCAGTCAGGTTATCTTAAATGGTGAAATAGATTTAATTTAATTATTATTGACTGATCACTGTGTTGACTAGAGTCCGCAGAGAGAGGGAGCAGAGCTGAGAGAGACAGTGCATGTGCCCGAGGTTTTGACGCATCTGCGCTCAAAGAATTTATACAAAATCTAACAGTGTTTTTGATATGTTCCTGAGAGTCCAAATGCTCAGTGTTCTCCCCTATTGCTTTACAGTTAAGGCGGCCGCCTTAGTGAAACCAACTTCATGTTTTCTGTAGCGCTCTCAGTGGCGCGCTTGTCCTGCTGTAAACACTGGCTTTACACAGGTAACAGCCCAATGAGTCTTATTCTGGATCACTCCTTTAAGAAATCATTTTTTTTAGTTATTAGTATTGTACTAATAGTGATACAGGTCAGTCG
Source organism: Perccottus glenii (assembly GCA_024416835.2). NCBI lineage: Eukaryota > Metazoa > Chordata > Actinopteri > Gobiiformes > Odontobutidae > Perccottus > Perccottus glenii. Next base: position 3,947,333 of record CM044560.2, on the reverse strand, counting down.
CATGGCCCCTCTCCTTTTATGCACAGACCACTATCGGGGTTTCTTCAGAGCTGAGAGTGAGGCTTTGGTCCATGTCTGAACCATCTCTGGGGGATGAGTTTGAGTCTTACTTAAGTCCAGCTGCTGTTTGTGGCCTGTTGTCTCAGAGACATCCGTTTTATATCTTTAATGAAGCCACTGACAAAGAAAGACCAAGAGTGTGCAACCTGTGGTCCGCAGGCCAAATCCGGTCCTTTTTTTAATAATTTAAACTAGGTAAAGAAGCCAAAAAAAAAAGCCCAAATAGTTTTTGGCCTCTGGCACAGCCCAGACAAACACTGACTCCTCAAAAGGAAGAAAAAACAAAAACAAAAAATATATAAAAAAAAAAAAAAAAAGTCCGATACATTTACTGTCTTGGTTTTTGCAAATCATTTTTTCAAATGTCTTTACAAAACAGCTAATGCTAACTCATGCTAATGCTAACTCTGTGACATGTTGGGGTTACACTTTGCCAGTGTGGCGCGACCGAACTGAGTAGATATATTTTAGATGTTTAAGAGTCTGTATGAAACTAATAGCCAACTACGCCACCCTGGGAATTTCACCCAGAGAATATTATGGAACAAGGACACATAGGTTCACTCACTGATAAAGGAGTGAAGATTTCAGTTTTGACAAAACAACTAAGATTTATTTATGTTGAGTGGCAGAAAGAACAAATAAAAACTTTATGAATTAAAAGAAGCTATTAATTTTATTACAATAATAAAATACCAATTCTAAAAAAAAGATCAAAATAATCTTCAAAAGAGCTACATAAATTCAAAAGGGGCTGAGGCTTACCAGTGAGGGGGAGTGTGAAGAAGAGGGAGGCTACATCCAGTGAGAATTAGGGCACCCCAAAACACGACACACACAAAAATGGGCAAACCAAAGAAAAATATATGACTGGAGCACCACCACCAGGGGTCACCACTACCACCACATGGAACCTCAGCAACTGAAACAGATGATAAAAATCGTTAACAGAGATGGTGAAATCATTAACATGTCACAGTACTTGTACAACAAACAGCTCACATCACAATCAATAAAATTCATATACACTCCCCTTGTACAGGGCAGGGGGTTAAGTCCAAATTAATCATAAAAACAGTCCACTGGTAATGTCAAGGACCAACAAATAGCAGTAGCCAGCTGCCAGTAAACAGCAGAGAACAGGTGCTAAACAAAACAGCAACGAGTCCACAAAGGGAAAGCAGTTGGCTAGCTCAGTGGTTTTCAAAGTGGGGCGCCAGGGGCGCCAGGGCCGCAGCAAGTTGGAAGAAAAAAGCAAAAAAAAAAAAAAAAAAAAATTATAAGTAAATATTTATATTATTATGAGTATTTTTATGAAATTGCATTAGAGATATCAACAAATTATTATAATGCTATTTCATAAAAATACTCATAATATAAATATTTACTTATAATTTGCTTTTTCTTCCAACTTGCGGCGGCCCACCTGGCGCCCCCTGGCGGCCCCCACTTTGAAAACCACTGACCTAGGTGTTTTATTTATTTATTTACATTTGGTGTAGTTTTGTCGATGGGTTCAATAACACCGTGCAAAAGGGGGGCCTTGGCCAGAACCTGGTGGAATTTGGGGGGCCTTGTCATGGAAAAGTTTGGGAACCCCTGGGCTAGCTAACTAGTCAGAGCTGCAACGAAGTGTAGCGTCGTTTCACAGGCAATGGAGTACATGACTATGCGCGGGTCATTTAGCCTGTAACCTGGCGCTGTATCCACCCAGAAGAACGCAGGCAGCGGGGGCATGCCCAGTTTGACCAGAACACTCCCAGCGGCGCGATCTAAACAATGGAAATACCAGGAGGCCTACGTGGCTGTAAGGGAGTCATACCGGGGTTAAATCCACAAAAACAAGGACACCGAAGTAAAACGTAGCCGTAGCCGGCTCCTACCTGTTTACCTGACACCGGAAGCGTTGCAAAGGGGAGTGGCGTGACAGAAGCAGAGCCCGCACTAGGGGTAAGGAAGCGCTTTTATTGGGGACCCGGCTAAGTGCCTCTTAAAGCCACAGTGCGACTGGTGCTGCCACACCAGGGACTCTTTTCTTTCTGACTTCTGTTTGCTTGTTTGCTCAATAACCTTCACCAGAGATAACATGAGCCATGACAACTTTATAAATGTAGCCAGGATGTAAAATAAGATGTAATTGTTATCACAGCCCATCTAATGCTAACTCTGTCTGTTATAATAATTTAGGATTTCCTATAGTTAATAATTATTGTTTGCTCCTAGTTCTCTTCAGGTCATGTCAAATCTGATCATGACATGTCCTTCATGCTAATACAAACATAAACATAACTAGACATGACTAGACATAGACATAACTTGCCACAGAATGACTTCTGCACCTGCCTCCTACCGCTTTCACTGCAATGATATAAAATCTCATGTATTGTTTACTTTTCCAAGCAAACCTCATTCTGTACCATTGCCTACATGTTTGTACTTTGCTTCTTCTTAAAATAATTAAACCTAACCATTTATTTTTAAATTATACGCTGTCTCCAGGTTTCTCTCTGGATAATATGGACAAAGAATTCTTATAATATTGTCTTATAACATTGTCTGGCATTGGTTGTTTCATTATATAAATTTTATGCTAATTTACTGTTCTGTTTATAGTAATAAAAAATACCGTTGTCTCTCAGTTGTAGTCACTCTCACAGGAACCATTATGTTTTTTGTCTCAGGTCACAGCAATGGAGAAGTCTTTGTTATTTATCAGCTTTACACCAGAATGTTTGTTACCTCTCAAACACTTTATGTCTGTGCAATATACTGTATCCCAGCGGTCCCCAATCCCCGGGCCGTGGACCGATACCAGTCCGTGGGTCATTTGGTACCGGGCCGCAGAGAAAGAATAAATAACTTACATTATTTCCGTTTAATTTATTATCTGAGTCTGAACGATGTTTTGTTTAAAAAAATGACCGGATTCCCTCTATTACATACGTCTATGAATCACTCTTGACCAGTGGTGGACCAAGTACACAAACCAAGTACTTGAGTTAAAGTACAGATACACTAGGTAAAATATTACTTCAGTAAAATCCAAAGTACTCCCTTTTAACTTTCACTTGAGTAAAAGTATTTGCCTTCAAATGTACTTAAGTATCCAAGTACTATCATTTATTATGGCTATAATGCCCTTATAATGTTTGTCAGTCTCTTGCTTTAAATAATATAATATGCTTTTTGCATGTCATAGATGTAATTGATTTCAATAAATCTAGTTATATATATAAAAAATTATTCTTAAAGTAGATCACTACGGAGCCTCAGACATGACATGCAGGAAAGAAATAAGCTAAATCGTGAGCACGATTTACTAATTCGTTCCCTCGAGTTTCAAAATCATGCACATAATTTATAAATCGAGGAAGCAAAATAGTAGTAGTAATCACAGTTTTTGGAAGCTGAACTTTTGAAAATAACGATCTCGGTTTATAACTCCACTCCACTCCACCTTTCAACTGTTTAGCATCATTAGCTGCATATAAAACTAGTCAAAATTTTATTTATATTCTGTATCCTGATTGGTGGCTTGCCGCGTGATTGCCCTCTTCAGTTTTTTTCTATCCACTCATAAATAAAAAGGAACGCCTAATTTTGCAAAATGTAATTAAGTAAAAAGTAAGATATTTGACTTTGAAATGTAGTGAAGTTAAAGTAAAAAGTATCCCCGAATGGAAATACTTAGTAAAGTACAGATACTGGAAAAAACTACTTAAGTACAGTAACGAATTACATTTACTTTGTTACTGTCCACCACTGCTCTTGACGCTTGTCCCGGTCACGTAATACGTTGCAGCAAAAATTAAACCTCCAAGCTTGCAAAATGAGTAAAAAATCAAATGCCTTTGGAGAGTTTCTTCGCAAAAAGGAAAAACCCAGTGAGGAGACAGAAGAATAGCATACGACTTCCAAGACAAAGTAAGCTGCATTTAACAGACAATACCAAGAGTCCTACTTAAAATATGGATTTATAGCGACAGGTGATTCCCGTGCACCAAACCCACTCTGCATAATATGCGGCGGCCGGCTTTCTTATGAGGCAATGAAGCCTTCAAAACTGCTTCGCCACTTGGAGATCAAGCACCCTGCATTAAAAAACGCTCTTATTAATATATTTGTAAAATTATACAGTTTTAATGCTTCTTGTATCGTTTTATTTTGTGTATTTATACGCCACAGCTTAAAGGCCGGTCCATGAAAATATTGTCTGACATTGAACCGGTTCGTGGCGCATAAAAGGTTGGGGACCGCTGCTGTATGCCATAATAAAAGTAGTCAGTGTTGTATAAAGTACTAGAAAGCAATACTTGAGTAAAAGTACAAGTATCGTACTAGAAAAAGACTTTGGTAGAAGTGAAAGTTACCTTTTACAATAGTACTTAAGTAAAAGTCTTAAAGTATCTGATATATACTGTACTTAAGTATCAAAAGTAATTTTCTGAAATTTAATGTACTTAAGTATTTGAAGTAAAAGTAAAAAGTAAAAATGTTTAAAGCAAGCGGTTAGAACTTTGATTGTGAACTTTATTGTGGCTCTTATAGTAAAGCATGAAGCATATTCAGGGTATCTTCTTAATCTCACAAAATTAGTCTTTTCCAGGACTTTTCAGGCACAATTCTCTTAAGTTCAAAAAACAAACAGCATATTTTTTTAGCTGACATAAAAGAAAAAAAACAGAAATTTCACTTTTGTATGAACTTAAAATGAAAATAAATAACTTAATAACATTTTGGTCACACACACACACACACACACACACACACACAGACACAGACACAGACACAGACACACACACACACACACACACACACACACACACACACACACACACACACACACACACACACACACACACACACACACACACACACACACACACACACACACGCCACCTATGTCCAGCAGCTACTAATAGGCCAGTCATTAGTTGAAACTTAAAAGGTGTCTGTTCATTTTCAAAAGAAGCTGGTTTTCAAAGTTGCCAGAATTCAGTCTTACTCTTCTTGGACTGAAGACAAGTCCTGCGATGCTAAATAGCCTTTCACAGGCCGCTGATGCAGGTAGAGGAGTGTTCAGTTTCACAGAAAGCTTGCACACTGCTGGGAAGGACTTCAGCAAGTCCATGTGATCTGCTGAACAGACCAAGTACCCATCCAGCTGTTTGGTGCCATCTTGTATTTGAGACGACTGCAGGACAGAGAAAAAGTCATCTTCATCAGACGAAGTGGACCTGCAAGCATTGCCTATCTGCAGTGAGGGCTCTTCCAGATGCTGCCTGATGTAGTCAGTTCCTGAAATAGTGTGGATAAAAATATAAATTATGCAACTGTCTAATCTGCCATGACCCCAACACAAACTTTTAATTTAAGGTTTGTTATTTTAGTTTCATGTACTATCCATGCACCTATAATTCAAAGTTTCTTTATTAATACCGATGATACATTTGTTGTGCAGCAATCAGAATCTTGATTTGTGAATTGCCAGTATGACAAATTGTGAAAATATACATCTAATGTTTCACTATCACCATGATATCGTACCCGTTTTTATTGTGGCTTCATCCTTTGTCGGAATTTCGGAAGCAGAATCGCAGCAGCGATCAACTCTGGTTCTCCTGACATGTGGCCAAAACGGTTCATGATTCCCACCTGCAAGGCAGGTTATTTATAGCATATTTCAGCAACAAGCTGTACAAGCTGTTCAAAATGTACTTTACATAAAACATTTAAGCATTGAGACAAAGTGCCAAAGGAACTTAAATATAATTTATCATTATATTTATAATTGAAGAGTTAAGGCAATAGAAAATAAATACAATAATTAAAGTTACCTGTAGAGCATCCACCAGAGGCTTGCAGTACTTCAGTGGCAACTTGACTCTGTCAAGTTTGACAGTGAGCAGGTTGATGGTTGGAAGTAGCCAGCCCATCATGGCATTTGCTTCTGCTTGCAAGATGTTGGTAGCCTGAGCGACAGGGCTCATGATGGCGGCATACTCTGCGAGAAAGGCGAGTTCAGCTGGATTAAACCTGTTAAAAACAAAACAACATTGTTTTTATAACACTGTAACCATTTCATTGGATTCATCAAAATAACTGCTGGAAGAGTAATTCAGTAAAATTGACCAATAATAAGTAGAAGTTGGGATACAATGTGATGTAATGTAAATGTAAGTCTGTGATTCTGTTGATTTGTTTGCTTTGTTGCTTGGCAACCTCTTTGGAACTACATTGCTTGGCGGAGGAATACATGTGTTATAACGTTATATTTTTTTGTTTGTTGCTGGTGTCTATTTTATGAATAAAACAAATATTAAAATGTATATTTTAATGGAGTAACCGTTTTATAAAAGCAAAAAGCCCCTTGAAGCCGTGTTTTACAGTGGATTTAGAACAGCTGAGGGGGTTTTAACATGTGCGCCATCATGTCAGTTAATTAGCCATGCTTAAAACAAGCAGACATTAGCCTGGCCATCACGTTAGCTAGCTAGATCTGATACGGCTTATGATAACTAATGTTGAATCACATTGACATTGTGGCTTTACTGAATAATTATTAAACCTACCTCGATGTGCTTCTTCAGGTTGGACGGGGAGTTTTTGAATGCCAAAATTTCAGTGACTTTCGGTAGGCATAAGAGGCACTTCATCCGGTAGGAAGAATCTTTCACTCCAATGTACAGAAACATTTCTTGCAAATACGGCCACGGGTGTACGTTATCTTCAACCTGTTCACCGAGTTCACCAATATCGTCAGGGTGGTCGTCTAAGATAGCGGGAGGTCCTCCAGTAGGTGCTTCCATGGCGCCGACGGTTTGAGTTGTGCTTCCTCCACCTTTTTGGCAAAAACAAGCATTACGCTGAAATAGAGCGTGCGAGTGTGCGCATCTAGAAGAAGTGTTCGCCAAACCTCCCTTATTGCAGTCGCACACATTTCTTCTGATCATTCTATTTTGTAGTAACGCAGTAACGAAGATGCTTAGTGGAAATGTATCGGAGTAAAAGTATACATTTTATCTAGGAAATGTAGTGGAGTAAAAGTGAAAGTTGACATAAATTTAAATAGCGAAGTAAAGTACAGATACGTGAAATTTATACTTAAGTACAGTAACGAAGTATTTGTACTCCGTTACATTACAACACTGAAAGTAGTCAAATTAATTTTATTATTGTCATTTTATTATTGTCAATATGACACCAAAACTAGTTCTTCCTAACACACGCACGCACGCACACACGAGAGAGAAACTCTCCAAGGGCAGCAACAAAAAGAGACAGTGGTTCAATGGAACATTTCTTTATTATAAATAAGTGCAGGGAAGAATCTGTAATTATATGTCTGTATAAACCGTGCAATTAAAAAAAAAACACCATGTGTTGGGCTGAGACCCTGTTGACAGCATTTGTTTTCTAGATCTGTTTGCATGACTCTGCAGTTCAGGCAGGTGCACCACGCTGACTGAGGCCTGTTTGGTTCGGCTGGTCCTGGTGTGGCTCGTCTGTTCTCCACAACATCCAGATAAACCTCTGGCAGACGAGTTCCAACCATCTGGAGAACTTCTTTGTAACTCTGCCTGAAAATGGAACAACAAGCATTGTTTAGATTACAGAGGTTTATGTATGTCATTATATGTCACAATATAATGACATACATTATATTGTGCTAAACCTTATGTTGGAGGTATTCTGAATGAAACTAACAGTGAATTAAACAATAATAAGCTGAAATGATACAGCAAGGTTACATTTATATTATATCAAACTAATGCAAAACTAATTTAGTACAGTTATGGTTCATAGAAAAAAGACAAACTCCTTCACTCAGTCATATTCTTTGCTGATTACCATACCATACCATACCAACTTTATTTGTTAAGCACTTTACAACAACCACAGTTGACCAAAGTGCTGTACAGAGTAATAAAATAACATAAAAATAGATACATACATATGTACCATTTATGACCACAGAGAAAGAAAGACAATAAAGTAACAAATTGAATCAGGTAAATAAAGTAAATAAATAAGGTCGACATCTTACTGGGTATCAAAAGCCAAAGAAAAAAGATGGGTTTTAAGAGTGGTTTTAAAATAAGCTAAAGAAAAAGCAGAGGCCTGCTTAACATGCAAAGGCAGATCATTCCACAGTTTAGGGGCAGACACAGCAAAGGCACGGTCCCCTCTGAGCTTACGCTTAGTTTTTGGCACAGTCAGGAGCAGCTGATCATCTGATCTGAGGCTATGTCCACACGAAGCCAGTGCATCCCCTATCCGATCTTGAGACGGCGTCGTCTCAAGAAAATATCTGCGTACACACGGCCGGCTGAAAACGATGTAGTATATATGCCCGACCAGTATGGGGCGCTGTAATTCTGCCACAGATATACACTATACACGGAGAAGAAGACTTTGAGCATGCGCATAACCTTGCGCGCTGCAGAAGAAGACGAAGACCTAAATATTTATTTTCTAATAAAAACAAGTTCTCAAATTGTTGCAGTCATATATTTAGAGTGTAGTAATTGGTGCCCTCATGTTTGTTGTTTGCTCTTCAATATACGGACTGAGTTCTGAGTGCTTTGGACATGCGGAAATTCTCTCTCCATTCATTTTCTCCTGGTTGCTCTCCTGGTTCTCTTCGCGGTGGATCTAAGAGCATGTGGCGTATGGTGTTGTCCATTATCACTTGTTGCTCACCACAACTGCATAGAAGCAATAGATTTTGCTGTAATAAAGCTAGTAGGCTTAGTAGCTTCTGCAGCACGAACTCAATCACGTAGTCCGCCATTATTGTTGTTGCTGTTACGTGTGACGAGGCCGACACGTGATGCGATGACATCATCGTTTTCACAAAATATACGGATTGGCTGTACACACGACACCGCAAGGGTGACGCAAAGGTGTTGTCGAAAGATTTATCCACTTTAGAACCCTGTTTCAAAAAATAGCGGATTCAGTCTCCCAAAACACCGGATCCGTGTGGACGAAAGGCCAATACGATACAAAATGTATATGGATACAGTGATTTGTGTCTCCATGTGGACACCCCCTGAGAGAGAGCGGACGGGTTTATAAGAGTGTAGAAGCTCAGAGAGGTATGGCGGAGCAAGACCATTAAGGGATTTAAAAACAAATAACAGAATTTTAAAATGGATCCTAAATTTAATATGCAGCCAGTGTAATGAAGCTAAAATAGGGGAAATGTGCTCATGTTTAAGTGAGCCCGTTAAAAGACGTGCTGCTGCATTTTGCATCATCTGGAGACGGTTGATAGAGGACCCACTGACCCCCACATATAGTGAATTACAGTAATCCAGCCGTATAGTTACAAAGGCGTGGATTACAGTTTCAAAGTGTTGTCTTGACAGAATTGGCTTTATTTTGGCCAGCTGCCTTAAATGAAAAAAGCTTGATTTGACAACAGCTTTGATCTGACTGTCAAATGAGACACCTGCAGTTTGTCCTTCTTCCACTTGCGCTCAGCTCTACGGCACTCGCGTCTGGCAGCATGAGTCATGTCATTTAACCAGGGCTCAGATTTAGTTTTAGGCTGCCTGGATTTAAATGGAGCCACAGTGTCTAAAACAGTTTGGCAGGTGGAGTGGAACCAAGAGCAAAGCTCATCTGTATGCAATACAGACTCGGGAATGATGGAGTTCTGACTGAACGCAACCGAGAACTGAACAGCAGTGGAAGGGTTAATCATGCGACAGCGTCGTGTAGCAGCGCGAGGTTTAACTGTAGAACAGGCAAGAACAGTCTCAAATAATACAGGCATATGGTCAGAAAACACTGCGTCACATATCTCTAGATTAAGAACAGGCAAACCATATGATAAAACAAGATCAAGTGTGTGTCCATGTTCTTGTGTGGGTCCAGACACAGATTGCACAAGATTAAAATAATCAATGAGGTTTAAAAACCCCTTTGCCATTGGCTTATCAGGACAACACACATGTACATTAAAATCCCCAACAATAAGAACACGATCATATTTAGGCATGATTTCAGCCAGAAAATCTGAAAAGTCATTTAAAAAGTCCTTATTGTACTTGGAGGGCCGATAGACCACAGCACACAGCACTGTGTGGGGGCGACCCATCTCAAATAAACTCAGTTCAAAGCTGCTGAAAGCGGATGACAGCGAAATCTGTTTACATTTATAATGACTCTTATATACAGTCGCTATTCCTCCTCCTCGGCCAGATGTTCGCGGGGAGTTAATGTAGCGGCAATCTTGGTGTACAAATTCAGTGAAAGCGCTAGACTCACCATCGCTCAGCCATGTCTCAGTTACACAGAGGAAATCCAATCCTCGGGACGTGAAAAAATCCTTTAACACAAAGGTCTTATTTGCTAGAGATCTAGCATTTACCAGCCCAAACCTGGCAGGAAACGGCGGGTCCGCGGCACTGGATGTTCGTGAAACACGACACAGAGAGCGCAAATTGCTGTGATTCACTCCGCGCCAGCGGGGACGAGGAGAGCAGGGGCCGCGGGGATGGAACACCTCTTCCAGGTCGACGACAGGTACCAGCCAGGCGTCGACCGGGTCCAGCGAGCGCCGAGGCACAACGAGGCCAGGCACGACTCCAAACCCACCCCAAAAAGGCGCAGAACAGCATGCAAGACAGGCCTTCCATCTCACCAGCCGCCCGCCGTGTTTTCCCCGGCGGCAGGCACGCTTTCTTCGGCGCTTACCTCGCGAAGGTGGAGTCGGGACACACCAAAGGTGAGCCGGGAGCCTCGCCAGGAGGGGGGGCAAAGCTTCACGTCCACATCATCCAATTTCACTATGTTTCCAGCAAAAAGTCGCAGATCCAGCAGTGTTTGACGATCGTACACCAGTAAAGAGTCGACATCCGAGGCAGAAAATAAAACAAACAGCAAAAACACACACAGCAATGACAGTGACAGACGGCAAGCCACGTACAACGGCGCCATCTTGGATTTCAAACCAGTACTACAGTTCATCACTGTGTGCTACACAAGGTAAGTAGTAAGTAAGTATATAGCACCTTTCACAGATATAAATCACAAAGTGCTTTACAAAGTGCAATAAAAGAACAATAAAACTATGAGAATAAAAATTAAACCACAAAATATTAAACATAAAAACATAAAAAGCCCAATCAACTAAAAGCTTGTTTAAATAAAAGTGTCTTCAGCTGCTTTTTAAAAGAATCAACAGAAACGTCCACTCGCAGTGACAGGGGCAGGGCGTTCCAGAGTCTGGGGGCGACTGCTTGGAAGGACCGGTCTCCCCGGCTCATGGCTGAGCGATGGTGAGTCTAGCGCTTTCACTGAAAGGTGGTTTAGGAACAGTGCATCTGTTTAGCCGTTATCCTGCTGAGACGGCGGGCCTTGGTGAAAGCAGCGTGAGTTGTTGATGTAGCAGTTCAGCTAACGTTAGCTATTTTAGACAAACGTTACATGCAGTCGATAATAACTCATACAAAGTTAGCTTGAATGCTGTATTGTGTTGAACAATGCTTTATAAAACATGCCATTGTCAAACATTAGTTGCCCTCTTCTTAGTTTACTCTCAATACAATTCAATTCTGTCATACAATAAACTTGCAGAAGTGTAACTTTTCTTACCTTCTCTGTAAATGTCGAAGTCCCCTGAACAGCTATGTCTGGTCATGCCCACGTCTGGCGCCACGCCAAAGCGAGCAGGACACTGACTGTAGTTCTTCTAACGTCCACTGGTGTCAGTAACTGTTACGCATTGTTCCTTTGCTCCCATTATTCCAAACAAACTAAAATGTCTTAGTCCTTTTTATCTTTCTTAACAGGTTTTGCAAATTTGAGACAGGGCCTCAAGGGCTGCAGAACCTGATGGTATGGCTTCTTTTTCAGAGCTGCCCTCAGAGGAGCATGCTGGCATCTGCAAAGGGCCCACTCGTGCTCGGTGCTGATGTGGTGCACTACACCTCACCACCATAGTTAATAGTTCTTAACCCTTATGTTGTGTTCATTTTATGTAAACAATTTTGTGTTCCAGGTCAAAAAAATTACTGTTCCATTAAAACTCATAAAAAGTGTATTAATACATACAGTATTACTTGCTGTGTTAGATTTGTTTTATTACATCAATTTTATATAGCGCTTTTCTGGGGATGCAAAGACGCTTTACATATCAATTATTCATTCACTCCACAGTCACACACTGGTGGTAGTAAGCTACGTCTGTAGCCACAGCTGCCCTGGGGCAGACTGACAGAGACGTGGCAGCCATTCCGCGCCTACGGCCTCTCCGACCAACACCATCAACATTCTAACACATTCATACGAGGCAAGGTGGGTTAAGTGTCTTGCCCAAGGACACAACGACAGTATGAACTGTGGGGAGAGCGGGAATCGAACCTACTACTACTTGGGGCGGCAGTAGCTCAGTGGTAGAGCGGCCGTCCTTCAACCGGAAGGTAGTAGGTTTGATTCCCGCCCACAGTTCATACTGTTGTTGTGTCTATGTGTGTTAGAATGTTGATGGTGTTGGTCGCGGCGAGCAGGCGCGAATGGCTGCCCCAGGGCAGCTGTGGCTACAGATGTAGCTTACTACCACCAGTGTGTGACTGTGGAGTGAATGAATAATTGATATGTAAAGCGCCTTGAGCTCTGGAAAGGCGCTATATAAATAAAACTATATATACTACCTTCCGGTTAAAGGACGGCCGCTCTACCACTGAGCTACTGCCGCCCATAAATTTTTAATCATAAACTTAAATTCTTGTAAATATTACAAGTTTTGAACTTCTATTTGTTCTTTCTGGCCTTTATGCCTCATTGATCTGAGCTTATAAATCTTGCATTTGAGTTCTAAAATACATCATTTCTGGATAGTTTTGACTATATGAAATAATCAGATGAAACATAGTATACTGGTAGAGTGGTTAGTGCTCCTGCCTCACAGCAAGCGACCGAGTAGAACATCCTGTGTGTTTAGTTCCTTATTCTTCTCAAAAAGATAAAAGTGTGTGTCTATAACATTCATTTACAAATCATTACAATCATTGCTGCCATTACAGTGAACAAGTTTTTAATTTAAACAAAATCATTTAATAAAATAAAGTTTCATTAGAAGACTCATTTTATACACTCTTACCTATAAAAGCCAACAAGTCAAACCTTGATCCAGTCAAGTCTTCAACACAAACCAAGAGTGCTCTCTTAACGCATGCTTTGTCTTAGGGTTAGACACCCAAACACGTTTTGAATGCTTAAAAGATAAGCTACTGACTGACTAAGCTCCTCCTGGTTATGTGCATTTGAGTGGAAAGAGTCAAGGCCAGGAAAAAAAAAAATGTCTCTTTGAACCATGCGGCTAATTCAGAAACAGAGCTGCTAAAGCTGTAGCTGCTGTGGTTAGACTTACTCACAGCTTTACCACAACTGCTTTCACATTATCTGAAAGATGAGAACATGATACTCAGCAAAGAAATGAGGCCACATATTTGTAGATAAGGCCTGACCACGATGTTCTGTAGAATCTGGTGTGAGTTAAACAACAACATATCTCTAATTTTACTGTGTCATTATTGTATGTAGATTGAGCTAAATGTGTGAGGGAGCAAGTGCATGTGCTCAAAGAAGCTTCCAGACTCACCCACTCAGAAGGTGCTTGGGGCACCCCCTGAAAAACGTTCAACTTCAGGCTTTGTAAGACATTTTGATGGTTATGGTAGACAGATATCTGTCTACACACACATTTACACATATACATACATTATACAGTATACACACATTATATATATAAAACAATATATATATATATGTATATAAATATATACATATATATATATATATATATAATATATACATATATATATATATAAATATATACATATATATATACATATATACATATATATATATATACATATATACATATATATATATATATATATACATATATACATATATACATATATATATATATATATATATACATATATATATATATATATATATATATAATGACTGCATACATAAGCTTAATCAACAAAATATTGTTTATTTATTTCAGTCCAGCAGACCAGTGCAATGTTTGCCATTAAGTGTAGCAGTGTAGTTACCCTGGTCCTTGTAACTTTACTCGGAGTCGGGCTAACATCCACGCTAACTCCTATGTGTTTTGTGTTGAGGTGATATTTGAGGCTCGATGTGCTGCGGTGATACCAAGCCTCTCCCATGGTACCTCTTAAATGGTCGTCGTGTAAGGGCGCCACCATACGGTGATTTTACAGCAAAATACAGCGATATACCTCCGTCCACCAGAGGGCAGGCTCCAAAAGCGGAAATATAAGGAGAAACCCAATGGCGACTTTACAGGAGTAAAACTCATGTTTACAGCCTGGTACAAAAGATGGCTCCGGTCTCTAGAGCTGAGTTTTGACTACGTGACAACTCTGGGGGGGGTGCATTTTTGAAAATTACGTTGGTTTATGCTATCTAAAAACTATTGTTTTACTATGGAGTAAAACCCGAAAAGCCCGGATGTAACGGCCATTTTATTCCCCATTCGTAATGACAATATTGGTGAATAGGGGACCAATGGGCGGATATCATCCATAATTATACAATCTATGGGTGATACGCAAATTCCTTGTTGCATAGCTTGCACACAACCATGCTCTTGTCGACGCTTCCATCCTTTCGTTTTTTTAAACAAAATTTCCTATCCACGGGGCCAAGCAAAGCGGTCTCGTCAGCTTCTTCATGTTGACTGGGGTTTGTTGTCGGAAGTCAAGAACGCTAGTGCTCCAGTATAATAGGTCCATTCATTGAAAAACGTTGTTTTAAACCCATCAAAAGTTTGCTCTTTCCCTAATTTTTTTTTGCAATCCAAATATCTTGCTACCAAAATATCTGTCTGTCTGTCCGTCTGTCTGTGAAAATAAATAGTTGAACTTGATTCCTGCTTTTGAGGTCCGCCTGTAGATAACTTAACGCAAACATGATCAAGGAGGCACTTTAAACTTGGAGCAATACTGCTTGGAGATGGCAACTATTACACTATTTCCTAAACCAGGGAAAGCTGTGCAGAGGTGTGGCAACTACAGACCTCTTAGCACACAAGGTATTATATAAAATTATTTCATCACGGCTGGGAAAAAAAATCATTCCTAAAATTATTCACGCAGATCAAACAGGATTTGTCAAGAACAGGATAATGAATGATTATTTCATATTTATATTGCAAAGAACCAAGAACAACCAATGGTGATATTGTCTATGGATGTTGAGAAGGCATATAACAGGATGGAGTCTAGCTTTCTTCTTAATACCTTAAGGGCCATGACATTTGGTAATACTTTGTTGGGTACAATAAAACTCTCTTCAATTCACCCAGGCCTCAGATTTTGAGTAACAGAGTTCTGTCGGACACCTTCACACTTTCCAGAGGATGCAGGCAGAGATACAGTTCACCTGCTCAGTTTTTTATCGCTATAGAACCATTGGCCATTGCTATTTGATCAGATCCACATATCAATGGCATGAGGATAACCACAGATGAACACAAACTGTCTCTTTACGCATACAACTTACTAGTATTTTTGTCTCACCCAGCCAAATCATTTCCCTCTCTGCTTGCATGCCTTAGAGAACACAGTGCAGTATCGGGCTACAGAATGAATTACAGGCTGGATCTAAACCTGTTGCTAATTGGTTAGGAGTTAATGAAGTTAAAAAGAATCTTCTCCCTAAATTTATTTCATTGTATCCACTTTTAAAGTGTCAAAAGACTTATTCAAAGAGCTAGATATGACCATAGCCATGTTCTTGTGGTGTAGGAAAAAACCTAGGATTAAACTTCTTACTTTGCAGGGGCCCTATTCTAAAGGTAGCTTGAACCTCCCAAATTTCAGACTTTACTTCTTAGCCTTACAGCTCTGTGCACTGTGGATGTGGCTCCACTCACACAACAATTACGTGAGATGGAGCTAACTAGAGCAGCAAGAAGTGAAACCTATATTATTAACATTGACTTTTTTTAAACTCAAAGAATAACTTATTACAGTCACAAAAAAAACAAACCTTTCTGAGCACCTTTGAAGCATGGTGGCAATCACATATGTATTTATTTGGTCGTTTAAATAAAATATAAAATAATATCTGAAAAAAATACAACACCCTCATTAACATTAACTATAAATCATAGACCAAAAGGATTTAGGCTCAAGTCAAAGACTTATTAAGATTACAATGCAGGGAACAATAGAGTGGAACATTTAAAATGACCTCTTCCCAAGTTCGACGCAGCAATCTATAAAGTGATACACTATAAAGTCACTTTATAGTGTATAGCACACATTTAAATAAAGTGTGCTATACACTTTATTTAAATGTGTATAGCACAGATACAAGTTGTGTACAGCTTAAGATACAAATTATGTAGACTGTATTATACAGGTCCTCCGAATCAGGCAAAAAAAAAGAAAGAAAAGAAAAAGGATAAATGCTGCATATTCTTCATAGTATAATAAATAATGTGACCTGAAAGCAATTCTATTAGCATCATATTTGTTTGTTAACTTTAAAAATCTTTAGTTAGAAACATGCTACATACATTTATACATACATTAAGGGTGTTATGTGACAACGCAAAAAGTGGAAAATGCAATGAGATGACACACATTATTGCATTCATTTCGGCAAGTCATTTACACGCAATCCAACTAAAATTCCAATCCCTCACTATCATGAATCAATAAAATGGTTCAGTGGTAGAGCGGTCGTCCTTCAACTGGAAAGTAGGCAGTTCAATTCGCGCTCTCCCCACAGTTTATACCGTCGTTGTGTCCTTGGGCAAGGCACTTAACCCACCTTGCCTCCAACCGGTGTTCCAGCTGTAACACTGATGAATGAAACCTTAATGTAAGTCGCTTTGAATAAAAGCGTCAGCTAAAAAATGTAAATGTAACACTGTTGAATGGAAGCTGCATGTAAGTCGCAATGGCAGTGATTTCAAAAAATCTAGACAAGACAAGACATTTTTTGTATAAGCTACATGCCTAGCTACAGCCAGTGTGAGTGTGTACCTACAGCTACACCCAGTGTGAGCGTGTACCTACAGCTACAAACCAGTGTGAGTGTGTACCTACAGCTACAACCTACAGACGTGGACAAAAATGTTGGTACCCTTCGGTCAATGAAAGAAAAACTCACAATGGTCACAGAAAAAACTTTTAAGTAATAATAAATAAAAATTCTATGAATGTTAACCAATGAAAGTTAGACATTGCTTTTCAACCATGCTTCAACGGAATTATTTAAAAAAATAAACTCATGGAACAGGCCTGGACAAAATTGATGGTACCCCTAGAAAAGACTGTAAATAATGTGACCAAATGGACATGTTAATTCAAGATGTGTGCACTAATTAGCATCACAGGTGTGTACAATCTTGTAATCAATCAGTGGTTCTATTTATAGGGCTTCAGGTAGTCACTGTGTTGTCTGGTGACATGGTGTGTACCACACTCAACATGGACCAGAGGAAGCGAAGGAAAGAGTTGTCGCAGGAGAATAGAAAGAAAATTATAGACAAGCATGATAAAGGTAAAGGCTATAAGACCATCTCCAAGCAGCTAGATGTTCCTGTGACTACAGTTGCACATATTATTAAGAAATTTAAGATCCGTGGGACTGTAGCCAACCTCCCTGGACGTGGCCGCAGGAGGAAAATTGATGACAAATCAAAGAGACGGATAATCCGAATGGTAACAAAAGAGCCCAGAAAGACTTCTAAAGAGATCCAAGGTGAACTCCATGCTCAAGGAACATCAGTGTCAGATCGCACCATCCGTCGTTGTTTGAGCCAAAGTGGACTACATGAGAGACGACCAAGGAGGACACCATTGTTAAATACAAATCATAAAAAAGCTACACTGCAATAAACCAAACTACATGTTGACAAGCCACAAAGCTTCTGGGAGAATGTCCTATGGACAGATGAGACAAAAATGGAACTTTTTGCCAAGGCAAACCAGTGTAAGCGTGTACCTACAGCTACACACCTGTGTGAGTGTGTACCTACAGCTACAAACCAGTGTGAGCGTGTACAT
This sequence comes from Perccottus glenii, assembly GCA_024416835.2. Taxonomy (NCBI): domain Eukaryota; kingdom Metazoa; phylum Chordata; class Actinopteri; order Gobiiformes; family Odontobutidae; genus Perccottus; species Perccottus glenii. The sequence goes on along the minus strand of CM044560.2, from coordinate 3,929,196 downwards.
ACAGCTACAACCTGTGTGAGCGTGTACCTACAGCTACAACCTGTGTGAGCGTGTACCTACAGCTACAGCCAGTGTGAGCATGTACCTACAGCTCTTCACTGAACTGCATAAACTACATAACTGTCATGTCCCACCTTTGTGTTTGTCTGTCTGTCTAAGTTATGTATCATTTCTTGTGTCTTATTGTGAAATCACTAACCCCTGTTTGTGTTCCAGATTGTCTTCCTGCCCTTGCGTCTTTCCCTCCACTGTGATTACCTGCTCCGCCCCTGGTTCCACCTGTGTCTCTTTGTGTTTCCTTTATAGTCTGTGTGTTTTCCCCTGTCCTGTGCCAGATTGTCTTTAACCCAGTGTGAGCTTTCCAGTGTTTCCTAGTGTGTTATTTGATAGTTTCTAGTGTTTTTGACCTTCGCCTTGTTTTTGGATCACGTCTCTTGGATTTTGGATTTTGTACCTTTGCCTCGGAAATAATTATTGAAACCTCTGTGAGTCCTTTCACCTGGTCCTGAAAATAACTCTGTTTGTGCGAGGGGATCTTATCTTTAGGATGGACCAGATTTTGAGGCAGAGTGTTCCCAGGTTAAAAGTGGACTGGACTGTTGTGTTTGCAGAAAATCTTTTTGAGTTTTTCAGATAAACCAGATACATAAGGAATAACTACACCCTTCCCCTTTGTTCCTGGTTCCTGTCTGTTTGTTTTTTGTGTCCTCTTGGTTTTGTTGAATGTCTATCTGGGGTATCCACAGTCTCTCAGAGCTTTACGAATGTGTTGTTTTTTCTGTTTACCTTCTGAGGTTGTGGGCACCTCTTGTGCTCTGTGCTCTCAATGTTGAGTCTTCTGCCTGCTAAAATCCACTATCAGCTCCTTTGTTTTGGATGTATTAAAGAGGGACCTATTGCACCTACTCCAAGGGCTTCCGACATAGAGGCTAACCTTAGGGTGCTGACATCACACAGGAAGGGAGAGTTTCCCAGGACACATACTCGCACTACATACAAGCATATTCATGTCGGCACCAATAATGTGAGAATGAGGCAGTCTGAGGTAACCAAAGATAGCCTAGTTAGGACTTTTGAACTAGGGAACAAGATGAGTCGGCATCGATTAATCGTCTCTGGCCCCCTCCCGTAAGGGGTAGTGATAAACAGTATAGCAGATTAGTTTCCATGAACCGGTGGCTGGCCCGGCATTGTAGTCAGAAAGGTTATGGTTTTGTGGATAACTGGCCTTCTTTCTGGGGCCGCTCAGGCCTGCTGAGGGCAGACGGCCTGCATCCTACTGGACAAGGTGCTGCCATTTTGTCTAGTAATATAGACAGGTGCATTCAATGCATATGACACAAGGAATCTCAGCAGGTCGCAGGAATTAGAGAACCTGCTAGTCATGATAGTGCGGGTGTGGAACTGGATAATGTAGCAGCTTTTAGTTGTCTGGTTAGGCCATATCAATCTGTCTACTGCCCAAATCTATTAGATATGGTGAATTTATTTAGTCCTCAAACACATCTGAAAACTCACAGAGTCAGTGACCCAAAAGCGTCATGTCCTCATGTTATGATAACTCAGAGGCATTCTTTTAAACCCGGCAGAACTGTTAGAGCTTGACAGCTTGTTACTGTCACTATCCCTCCACTGGACCAGCCCTCAAATTCAAGCTCTACGTCAAGACTAAAGATTGGTCTCCTGAATGTGCGGTCTCTATCCTCCAAAGCACTCTTAATTAATGATCTTATTACTTCTCATTGCTTGGATTTACTTTGTCTCTGTGAAACTTGGCTTAGGCCCAATGTTTTTCTGCCACTAAATGAAGCCTCTCCCCCTGATTATGCATATGCACAGGTAGGTCGCACGTCGAAACAGGGATGTGGTGTTGCAGCCATTCATAAAGCTGCATTTTGCTTTACAGGTCCATCATCACAGCCAAAATTTAACTCATTCGAAGTGTTACTCATCAAACATATTCCTTCTCAAATTAACGGAAGGAAGCCATTTTATTTAGCTGTAGTCTATCGCCCTCCGGGTCCCTACTCTTCTTTCTTGGATTAGTTTGGAGTTTTCCTCTCGGACTTAATAACCCACGCCAATAACATCCTTCTAGTTGGTGACTTTAATATTCATCTAAATAAGGAGTGTGATCCTCTGGCCAGAGCATTTCAATCACTGCTTACAACCCTGTCTTTCAACCAGTTTGTTCATGAGCCCACACACATTAGTGGAAACTATCTGGATCTTGTTTTGGCTCGGGGAATAGATGTTTCCCATCTCTTTGTCTCCTCTCTTTCATCTGCTGTTTCAGATCACTCACTGGTGGAATTTGAGATTAGTTATAGACTCCTCAAATTCCGACAATTGCGTAGTGTCTACACGGAATTTTAAGCGCGGCTGCAATGGAAATGTTTGCCACACGGCTGACAGATGTTCTTCCTAATTTAACTCCACCTGGAAACTCAGTAGAGGCCTACACAAAGGAGGTCCATGCAACCCTCTCGGCCATCACTGACTCAGTGGCACCCCTCAGGACAAAGCCCAGACCAACCAGACGACCTATACCATGGAATAACGAGGAAACCCGGGCTTTAAAACAGGCCTGCAGGAGTTTTGAACGCATATGGCGCAAGTCAAAAACTAATCTAAATTATCAAAAGTGGTGTTTGTGTGTAAACACCTATAAGCACGCCCTCAGCACTGCAAAGACGGCCTATTTCTCATCTCTAATCAGAGAAAACCGGCATAACCCCAGGTTTCTCTTTGGGACAGTTGCTAAACTAATCCAACCAAGAACAACTGAAGACTCCTCTCCCTTTAGTGCACAAGACTTTTTAGATTTCTTTAAACATAAAATTGAAGATATCAGGGATAATATTTTGGTTTTGTCTTCCTCAGCTCCGGGTCCCATTCACTTGGATCCACTGACCTCTCGTCTCTCAGTCCTAGATCCTGTATCCCTCGATGAGCTGACAAAGGTGGTTTCTTCATGTAAAGCAACTACGTGCCTTCTGGATATCCTGCCAGCAAAACAGCTTAAAGAACTGTGGCCCTATGTAGGGCAAATTATGTTAAACATTATAAACTTGTCCCTGTCTACTGGCACCGTTCCTTCCCTCTTCAAACAGGCTGTGGTCAAACCCCAACTCAAAAAACCTACTCTGGATCCTGGATGCCTAAATAATTACCGTCCTGTCTCCAATTTACCTTTTCTATCTAAAGTCCTCGAAAAAGTTGTGTTAAAACAACTGTAGCAGAACAACCCTTGGAATCCCCACGGATTAACTGTCCTGTCTTTTCTTTCATTGCCAGAGGCCTTCAGAGACAAGCCTGTATCTGGAGCCTGAAAGTTAACACTGTTTTCTTTCAGATAAAAGGATGGCCAAAGTAATTTATGGACAAGAAATGTTATTAATGACTTTGCTTTTTGCTTTCACAAGCAGTGGAACTTGGTCCACCAGGCACCAGGGTCAAAGGTCACATGCCCCGGCGCCATGTGTTTTAACCATAAACTTTCGGAGATAAAGTTGTTGTTTCAGCCGGACTCAAGGACCCCCTCTCTTTACCGAGAGCGCTTTATCTCTATACTGATTGACAGTCGGAATGCTTTTGATCCTAACATCCAAGAATGATCAAAGACTGTCCCTGGTGGTCAAATGAACAAATGACTCTATCCAATCATCAAAAGACAATTTCGTAATTATTACATTAAAGGAAAATGTATTTTTGATATTGTGTTGTTTATACTGTTCTCTTCCAGGACATGGAGTTGTGACCAAATAACTCCCTTTATGGTTTATGGTTTCCGTTTTGTTGAAATGTAATTAATGTTTCAACAATATTCTACATATTCATAATACTCTACTTTTCTTTGTATAATCCTACAAGTATAAATGTTTGGTGTGTGTTATGAGAATATGGTGAAACAAAAGGAATGTTTTAAAAACTTTGGTTAAACTTTAGTTTAAGCAACTTCCTCTTCCGCCGGAAGAGCGCCCCCGACTCAAAGTTGATAAAAGCTGGCTGCTAGCCAAAAATCGCTCTCTTCCTCTCTTGCCCTCTTATTGTCGGATAGCGTCTACGGACAGTCCGCTCCCTGCGGGGACCTGTCTCGGCAACCATGGCCAAAGCTTCGAGCCTCGTGTTGGCACGAGTAAACTTTCATTTGTTCTAAAGACCGTGCCTGCTAAAGCGTCTGCTCTTTCCCAAGAGAGAGCGCACAGAAGCAAGTTTTTAACCAGCACAGCAACAGCTAAGAACTCTTTCATGAACATTGCCCTCTCTCTTCCCGGGCTGCAAACCCCGATGTGTGGAACGTTCCTCAGCACTTGACGAAACTTTCTGGAAAACCCCCAGGACTCTCACCTCGGACCCCTGAGGCCCACCGAACTGGGCCAGCCCACCGGACTGGTCTCTCAGCCCCGCTGACTGCAGAGTGAGTTACGCATTACACAACAGCCTTGGTGTCGTTAAATGTCCTCTGTCCAAACTCCAGCCGGAACCGCCCTCAGTGTCCTCCGTTAAAAGCCCCTTTTAGTTTCCATCATTTAGATTAACATGCCTGAACATTCCTTTGGTTCACAAACCATCTGAAAGCAAATATTTATCCCTGTATTTATTCCTGTGTTCATTCCTGTGTCTTGTCAATCCCTTTCCCTGTTCCAATGTTATTTACCATTAAAGATTTGTGTAATTTTTAATAAAATCCCATTAAAAAGACATTAATGTTTCTCTGTTTATATTAAGAAATGTTCAAAAACGAGACAATTCTCTTCCTTGAAGATTAATGAGACTAGTTTAAACAGTTTCTCTGGACCTGTGCAAAATCAGAGTGGTGCCCCTTTTAATCAGAAATTAATTTTAATAAATTAATATCAAAATTACTTATTGGAATTATTAAAATTAATCTTCTATATGTTTATACAAACATTTCCTTGTACGCTACACCACTTACTCTATGTCTATCGGAAAATGACCTCCTTGAGCCGTTTCAGTCTGCATTTAGGGCCTCTTATTCCACTGAAACAGCTTTAGTTAAAGTGACTAACGATCTCCTCCTTCAGATTGACAAAGACTCATCGGCTCTACTGTTATTGCTAGATCTCCGCATTTGATACGATCGATCATGCAGTGCTAATCAACAGTCTAAAGAATGTGTTTGGCATCTCTGGCTCTGCTCTTGCTTGGTTAGAATCCTATCTGTGTGATAGGTCTCATTTTGTCTCTTTTAATAAATCCTTTTCCTCCACGGCACCAGTGAAATTTGGTGTGCCACAAGGGTCTGTGCTTGGTCCCATACTTTTTTCACTATATGTTACACCATTGGGACAAATCATCAGAAGTTATGGAGTAAACTTCCACTGTTATGCCGATGATACACAGCTGTATCTACCAATAAAAGCAAATAATACTACTGACATCAAGCGTCTAGAGGCCTGCCTCGTTTCAATTAAAACATGGATGTCTAAAAACTTCCTCCATTTGAACTCGGATAAAACAGAGCTCTTGTTAATTGGTCCTGCCAGTCATCGGCACAAGTTCAACAATCTTAATGTCTCGATCAACAATTGTGTGTTGGAGCACGGCAACACTGTGAGGAACCTTGGTGTCATTTTTGACTCCACACTAGCAGCAGCGCATTAGTGAGGTCACTAAACTGGGCTTTTTTCACTTGAGGAATATCTCAAAAATTCGTGTCACTGTGTCCTTTTTTTCTTTTGTGTTCTGTGTGAGTGTGCGGCCCCTTTAAGCTAGGTGACGTACAGACAGACTCATGTTGGGGAACGCCCATCGCACCTGGAAAATCACTGGGACCAATAGGGCGCCCCCGGGTTTAGTTCAAAAGGACTAATAGAAGGGCAGTCAAGAGAGAGGCGGAAAAAAAGGATACAAGGAGACGGAACGGAGGGAAAGACCGGCCCTGGCGGATGCCGGTCGGAGGAAGAAGGAAGCCGGGAGGATTCCCAAGGAGACCCGAGGCCAGGGGACCCGAACTGGCGTGACTGGTAGGTCGGGAAGCGAGGGGCCGATGAGGAGGCCTGGGGTGACCCGCGACCAGAGAGAGAGCCAGTGGAGGAACTACGGTGGGGGAACGATGGACTGATGGAGGGATGAAGGAAAAGGAAGGAAAAAGAGGAGCGACACAGGTGAAAGGAAAAACAGGAGCGACACAGCCGGAGGAAAAAAAAAGCCGGGGCACCGCCGTAAAGGAGCAAGAGAGAGTAGCAGACAAAGTGAACGGCAAAGGGAAGCCGGAACAGATGGAGAGAAGGGAAACAGGAACAGAAAGAATGAACGGAGAAGCACCGCTAGACGGAGGCAGCATAAGGAAAAAAGACGAAGAGGCGGAACGAAGGAAAGCAACAGACACCTTGACGGCAGCCACATACGACGCTCACCAAACGGTTAAGTAGAGGGAGGTGTCCCTAACTGAACTGTATGATTGTGTGCCTAAGACCGCCTTTTACCTGTCCACAGCGCCGTCTGCCACTTCAGGGAAAGACCGAGCCAGGACCCGAGAATTGCCCAGCCGTGCTCCCGCGGACTAAGAGGAGACTAAGGAAGAGACCATGTACAACGCTGCAAAACGCTAAGTGAAGGGACGTGTCCCGAATAACCTGCATGCTGTGTGGTTTTATATGTGATTTTAGTGTGGTCGGTTGAACCGGACATTATTGTGTTTTTTAGTCAGTTTCTGCGGCGAAGTACCGGGGCTTCGAGGTCAACTGGAATTGTTTGGAGGGCAGCGCCGCACGGACTGGCCGGGCTCCGCGGGCACGGACTGAAGGGCAGGAATAACAGCTAATAGCATTCCTCTAAAAGACTGCTTCCTCCCACTACCCCTAGTTTTTTTCAACCTGTTTTTTTAGTATTTAGTCTTTTACTGTTTTTTATAGATTCCTTTTTAACCTTGTTTTTTAATAAATCTGATTTTATTGTAAACTCAGTCCCTGCTTGTATTTCTTTGTGGTACATTTTTGGTGATCAAGAAAAGAACCTAAAGCCGAGGGGCGGCGACATTCGCTCCTGCGTCTCTTTAGCTGATGCTGAAATTCTCATTCATGCATTTGTCACATCCAGGCTGGACTACTGCAATGCGTTATTCTCTGGACTGCTGAGGAAAAGTACTCACAGACTACAAATGATCCAAAATACAGCCGCCAGACTTTTAACAAAGACCAGGAAGTTTGATCACATTACTCCGGTCCTGGCTTCATTACATTGGCTTCCTATTCATGTTAGAGCTGATTTCAAAGTTCTCCTGTTAACATATAAAATCCTTTGTGGACACGCGCCCTCTTACCTATCTGACCTCATCACCCGGTATACTCCAGCTCGTACCCTTCGCTCTCAGGACGCTGGCCTCCTTCAACTTCCTCAAGAAAAGAAGTAGTCTGCTACAGAGCCTTTTCTTATAGAGCCCCATTTTTATGGAATGGGCCCCCGGCGGAGGTGCGGCGAGCTGACTCTGAAGTTTTCAAAAGCAAACTCAAAACATACTTATTTCACCAAACGTTTGGAGACTGATGTAGCTGTAGATACACGTTTACACTGGTTGTAGCTGTAGATACACATTTACACTGGTTTTAGCTGTAGATACACACTAAACCGCTCATATTATTATCACATCTACCTATTACAGTTTTTTTTTTCTCTTTTCTCCCTCCTCCTAGGGTGGACGCAAACCTCTGACCCCCCCCCCACGCTCCAGTGTGAGGGCCCCACCCCATCTGTCATCTACCTTGATGTTGGCTGCGGCCCATCCACTATTGCACACTCAGAGTGGACACTGGACACTGCCAATATAAATGTTTTTATTTGTGAAAATGTTTGTGTATTTCTATGTATTTTTCAACTGTCCTGGACACATTCCTGCACGGCCTGTCCGTCCTGTGAGTGGATCCCTCCTTCTGTGGTTCTCCCTGAGGTTTCTCTTTTTTCCCGGCTGGGTTTTTTTGGAGTTTTTCCTTACCCTGATGGAGGGTCTAAGGACAGGGGATGTTGTCTAGTGCAGTCTGTTAATCCCTTTGAGGCGACTGTTGTTGTGATATTGGGCTATACAAAAATAAATGTCTTGTCTTGTCTTTCAGAGACAGCCTTTCCCAGTCTGACATACTGTGGTCACTCTTCCAGGTACTAAAGACAGAATTCACGCTTCATTTTTCACTTTTTCTCTAAGGATCAGAGGCTTAATTGTATTAAATGCACTTCAGAAATAAAAAAAAAACATTAGTTTGACACACCCTCCAGTACCATCTAAAAAGGAAAGAGTTTGGTGAAGCATGTACAGAATGTCCCCCATTCCCATATTCTCTTGATAGACAAACTCCAATGGTTTAAGTGAGCTACAAACCTGTGTGAGTGTGTACCTACAGTTACAACCTTAAGTGCTAATGGTCTTGTCTCGCTCTTGGTCAAGTCTGGTCTTAGGCAGGATGTTCTCTACACAAGGGCTCGCTCTTCTGACATATTTCACTATTTGAAATGCTATCTGAAACATTCTCTTCATCATGAATAGAAGTAGTTCCAGTGAGGTCCTGTTCACAACCCAGGTGAACAGTGAATTGATTTCATTCTGCAATGGTCTTTAGCTGAGCTCAAACACAACCAAACACAAGATGACGGCTGTGACAGAGAGTACTTTGCACTGGTGCCCTCTTTAAGCCCATTTCTTCAAAAGTATTCAGAAAGAGTGAGGAAGTCAGGGCTCTGTGGTCAGAGTCATTTAAACTAAACATGCAACAATCAACATGTTTAAGTAGGCATGTTCCAAATCAGTCTAGACAATGTTACGAGAATAAACAACATCAACTCAGCAGTTACCAGTGACCAGTCCTGGTGATTTTACTGAGACCCAGTGGACAGTGAGCCTTCCTGTTCTGTGTAAACAGACTAAAGTAAGAATAGCTCAGTGACTCACCTCAGACTGAGCGACACAAAGGCATTGAGCTGACAGAGGGAGGACCCGCCAAGAGTGAAATGAGCCGAGGGAAGCACAGCCCTGACCTGAGCGCTGCATGTGTCCCGCCTCTGACAGATCAACAACACATGTCTGACCAGGGTATCTCCGCCTCATCGTCCAAATGTAACTCATCCATCAGTCGCAGTTCTGTCAAATATCAAGCACTTTCAAATGTCCCAGAAAGAAAGGTTTTAGGTGCATTTTCTTTCCATGTTTTGAAGTGAATAAAGTTTTCTGTGTCTTTTGGTTATATTCTTATTTTGTAGCAGAGACTGTTCAGTACAAGTTCAGGTCTTGCTGCTGTGTGGGCAGTTTTCTTAAGCACGTTATATATAATTTAACAAGACACTCAATCACTTCATGCTCCTGCTCATCTACTTTTCTACAAATGAAAATATCAAAATATGGTGTTAAACTGTATGAAAGTAGCTTTTTTAGAAGGTTATTAAAGAAGTCAAGAAATCATAACATATTCAAGTTTGCACTACTTTTACTACTGCTGTTGCCACATTATATTGGTTACATTTTTTTACTATCCCTTTATTTCACCGGCAGCCCGGGCAACATGTTTTTGATGTTGGTGGAGGAAACCACAATATCCGGAGGAAACTTAAATGTGCTTTTACTTTTTTAACCTTTGCACCATTGCTTCATTTTTTTGCACTGCCATTGTTTTTGTGCACAGGTTTGATTTAGCCTATTTTACTATATTTGTAAGTTTAAAAATTCATAACAATAAATGACTGATGACTTAACCATTCACTGTTTGCATTGTCTTCAATTTCTTCACCTCTCATGCTTTTAACAAAAACGGGGGCTTAGAAATGTTAGACAGAAGGACAACACACCTGTGCACTGTGCAGCTCCTGATAGGTACATATACTATTTCTTATATTGGAGGCTAATCACCAATCTACAGAACATTAATTTTACACTAAATCAAGCCCCCCTGGGTTCTTCCTGTTGCATTGTCCAGTACTTAATGGAATTATAATCAATAATTAATTGAATAAAGTAAAAGATAATCATAAGTTTGTCAAAATGATGTATGATGTATTTAAATGCAATTGTTCACAATCACTCTGGGAGTTTTGCGTCCTATTATTTTCATAAGTCAGAGAACAGAGTTTTGTGGAGGAAACAGAGGCCCCACATGGACTTCCCCTCTGGAGACGCTGAGTGAGTCACACTGAGAGGAAACAACAGAGCTTAGTGGGAAACAGGTTCAAAATCACAGCCACAAAGAGTTATTATGCTCTTGGGGAAAGTTCTTTAAAAATGTAGTGGCCATAGACAACTCATTTCCAGATATTCCAGATTCATTTATGTCTGTGAAGGTTCTCAGTCATCTGAGGTCATCAAATCTGAACCCAGGAAGTAGAAGCCTTCACAGAACACATCAACACAGTGGACAGGAACATCAAGTTCAACCGTGAAGATGCCATAGACAACCGCCTGGCTTTCTTAGACTGTGCAGTGGTTATTTGTGATGACAGGACTCTTTAAGTAGAAGTTTGTGCCCACAACCTCAGAAGGTAAACGGAAAGAACAACACATTCGTAAAGCCCTGAGAGACTGTGGATGCCCCAGATGGACTTTCAACAAAACCAAGAGGACACAGAAACCAAACAGTCTTGTATATCAACTCTCTTATCAGTTGATCTCAGAATTGATATCAGAGATAAAAGACTTCACCTTGAAAACTGAGTCCAGATGTTTTTGCTCTAACCTTTTCTTCAGATTCAGTCATTTTTCACAATATTCCACAATATTATAGTTTTAGTTTTAGGTATTTTAGTCTTCATTATATTTACTATTTTTGTTAAAGCCACTACACACATATAAAGCTACACCACCTCCTTTTTTGTTTAATCTGTTCACATTAAATAGGTTATACCCATATTCTTAAGTAGTCCTTAATGTTCTTCAAAGTTAGTTTACTGGCTGCAACGGTTGAAGTGTATTATTGATAAAGCATTGTTCTTTCTAACAATGGATCTGAATTGTTCTTTTGTATAATACTTTGAGTTGCAGCAGCTCCACCTGGTAAGAGTTGTAACAGCAACTTAAAAAGTTAAATAAAATATTCTGTATATTTTAAATGTGTGTTTTAGTGTGAGTGTTTGGTTTTACTGTTTTAAGATTTATTCACTGTGACGTCAATCACAAGGTACTGTTTACCCAGAACCCAAAGCAGGAGAGGGCCCACAAAGAGCCTGTAATAAAAATGGGTTGTATTTTCAAATCATTTATAAAATAAATGTTATAATACTATACACCCTGACTGAATAAAGAAATTGTGACACAGAATTCGGCACTAACAGTAATCATTACAGTTATCCGAGGGCCATAGCACCCCTATAAAAAAGTTCAAAACGGTAAAATCCACATGCACGGTTGATTTAACCAAGCTACAGATGTACTGAGTGACAGACAGGTTATTATTCCTCTTGTAAACCCGGCCTTTCAAATGTAATGTAAGCAACATAACTTCTTTGTATACAATAGGAAAAGAGTTAGTTGTGGCTGGCCAGGCTATGACAGCCCGAGGAGCAAGAGGTATCTGGCAGTGGCAGGCTCAGCCTCCGGTCAAAAAAGTGATGTCTTATGTCAAGAAAGTATGTGTGGTCATCAAAAGAGAAAAGAAAGAAAGGAGCGGGAGAAAAGGTGTAATGAGGAAAAGCAGCTATTGACAAAAAAGAGGTGAGTCATAGATTAGTTTATGTGTTATAGACTGGCAGATAACCCAAACGCAGACACACGAGAGTAACAACAAAAACAGACTTATTGAAACAAACTTAGGACTAGCGAGTTCTTCGAGGATAGCGAGGTACAGCAGGGGAAGACCGGGGCTGGGCTGGAACGGGACTGACGACGGGGCTTGACGGTTCAGGAGGAGGCAGAGGCGGAACGGGAACAGGACTGATGGCAGGACTGGAAGGATGGTAGTAAGTGTTACGATCTGGCATCGGGGAGCAGGCTGCGGTGCTTCTTAAACCCTGTTGATTACCAACTTGGATCAGCTTGTCTCTCTCTGCCGGCGCTCCCGCACACCTGTTTCCACTCTGCCAATCTGTAGGGGCGGGGGAGCCGGAGGCCAACTGTGCAGAGTCCCGAGCCACCGTGACATTATGACTAATCTAGTCATAGCTTTTTTACAGGCTGTTTATGTTGTTTTTGTGTAAATAATTATGCAAACTAACCTTGTGCTATCGCTGGGTTGTTCATTATAAATGCACAGCTTTAGAAGAGACTTGATAACCAATGATAGTATTTCCTTGCCTAGACAAATCTGCACTAGAGTCTAGGTTTGGGGTTCCCAAACGTTTCAGACCACGACCAAAATAACAACAATGTGAGAGACCCATGACCCCATTAAAGCTGGCAGCAAAAAAAGTACATGCTGCATGTGTAACTGTGGTGTTGTAAACTAATGTGTAACAGACGATGTCACTCATCTGTTGTAATCACCTCAGGAGCAAAACATTATGACTATCATATGCCATTTATTTAATAAAATACATTCTAGACCCGGACCTCATTCTGGACTTTCACCCTCTCCACCCAGAGGATCCTGGGCTGTCCGTGTGACGGCTCGTAAAGGGGTGTACTGTCATGTCCCACCTTTGTGTTTGTCTGTCTGTCTAAGTTATGTATCATTTCTTGTGTCTTATTGTGAAATCACTAACCCCTGTTTGTGTTCCAGATTGTCTTTCTGCCCTTGCGTCTTTCCCTCCACTGTGATTACCTGCTCCGCCCCTGGTTCCACCTGTGTCTCTTTGTGTTTCCTTTTATAGTCTGTGTGTTTTCCCCTGTCCTGTGCCAGATTGTCTTTACCCCAGTGTGAGCTTTCCAGCGTTTCCTAGTGTGTTATTTGATAGTTTCTAGTGTTTTTGACCTTCACCTTGTTTTTGGATCACGTCTCTTGGATTTTGGATTTTGTACCTTTGCCTCGGAAATAATTATTGAAACCTCTGTCAATTGTGGGATCTGCTCTGTGAGTCCTTTCGCCTGGTCCTGAAAATAACTCTGTTTGTGCGAGGGGATCTTATCTTTAGGATGGACCAGATTTTGAGGCAGAGTGTTCCCAGGTTAAAAGTGGACTGGACTGTTGTGTTTGCAGAAAATCTTTTTGAGTTTTTCAGATAAACCAGATACATAAGGGATAACTACACCCTTCCCCTTTGTTCCTGGTTACTGTCTGTTTGTTTTTTGTGTCCTCTTGGTTTTGTTGAATGTCTATCTGGGGTATCCACAGTCTCTCAGGGCTTTACGAATGTGTTGTTTTTTCTGTTTACCTTCTGAGGTTGTGGGCACCTCTTGTGCTCTGTGCTCTCAATGTTGAGTCTTCTGCCTGCTAAAATCCACTATCAGCTCCTTTGTTTTGGATGTATTAAAGAGGGGCCTATTGCACCTACTCCAAGGGCTTCCGACATGGCTAACCTTAGGGTGCTGACATCACACAGGAAGGGAGAGTTTCCCAGGACACATACTCGCACTACATACAAGCAGATAGTTATTCATGTCGGCACCAATAATGTGAGAATGAGGCAGTCTGAGGTAACCAAAGATAGCCTAGCTAGGACTTTTGAACTAGGGAACAAGATGAGTCGGCATCGATTAATCGTCTCTGGCCCCCTCCCCGTAAGGGGTAGTGATGAACAGTATAGCAGATCAGTTTCCATGAACCGGTGGCTGGCCCGGCATTGTAGTCAGAAAGGTTATGGTTTTGTGGATAACTGGCCTTCTTTCTGGGGCCGCTCAGGCCTGCTGAGGGCAGGACGGCCTGCATCCTACTGGACAAGGTGCTGCCATTTTGTCTAGTAATATAGACAGGTGCATTCAATGCATTTGACACAAGGAATCGCAGCAGGTCGCAGGAATTAGAGAACCTGCTAGTCGCTAGTCATGATAGTGCGGGTGTGGAACTGGATAATGTAGCAGCTTTTAGTTGTCTGGTTAGGCCGTATCAATCTGTCTACTGCCCAAATCTATTAGATATGGTGAATTTATTTAGTCCTCAAACACATCTGAAAACTCACAGAGTCAGTGACCCAAAAGCATCATGTCCTCATGTTATGATAACTCAGAGGCATTCTTTTAAACCCGGCAGAACTGTTAGAGCTTGACAGCTTGTTACTGTCACTATCCCTCCACTGGACCAGCCCTCAAATTCAAGCTCTACGTCAAGACTGAAGATCGGTCTCCTGAATGTGCGGTCTCTATCCTCCAAAGCACTCTTAATTAATGATCTTATTACTTCTCATTGCTTGGATTTACTTTGTCTTTGTGAAACTTGGCTTAGGCCCAATGTTTTTCTGCCACTAAATGAAGCCTCTCCCCCTGATTATGCATATGCACAGGTAGGTCGCACGTCGAAACAGGGTGGTGTTGCAGCCATTCAAAAAGCTGCATTTTGCTTTACAGGTCCATCATCACAGCCAAAATTTAACTCATCTGAAGTGTTACTCATCAAACATATTCCTTCTCAAATTAACGGAAGGAAGCCATTTTATTTAGCTGTAGTCTATCGCCCTCCGGGTCCCTACTCTTCTTTCTTGGATGAGTTTGGAGTTTTCCTCTCGGACTTAATAACCCACGCCAATAACATCCTTCTAGTTGGTGACTTTAATATTCATCTAAATAAGGAGTGTGATCCTCTGGCCAGAGCATTTCAATCACTGCTTACAACCCTGTCTTTCAACCAGTTTGTTCATGAGCCCACACACATTAGTGGAAACTATCTGGATCTTGTTTTGGCTCGGGGAATAGATGTTTCCCATCTCTTCGTCTCCTCTCTTTCATCTGCTGTTTCAGATCACTCACTGGTGGAATTTGAGATTAGTTATAGACTCCCCTCAAATTCCAACAATTGCGTAGTGTCTACACGGAATTTTAGCGCGGCTGCAATGGAAATGTTTGCCACACGGCTGAAAGATGTTCTTCCTAATTTAACTCCACCTGGAAACTCAGTAGAGGCCTACACAAAGGAGGTCCATGCAACCCTCTCGGCCATCACTGACTCAGTGGCACCCCTCAGGACAAAGCCCAGACCAACCAGACGACCTACACCATGGAATAACGAGGAAACCCGGGCTTTAAAACAGGCCTGCAGGAGTTTTGAACGCAATTGGCGCAAGTCAAAAACTAATCTAAATTATCAAAAGTAGTGTTTGTGTGTTAACACCTATAAGCACGCCCTCAGCACTGCAAAGACGGCCTATTTCTCATCTCTAATCAGAAAACCGGCATAACCCCAGGTTTCTATTTGGGACAGTTGCTAAACTAATCCAACCGAGAACAACTGAAGACTCCTCTCCCTTTAGTGCACAAGACTTTTTAGATTTCTTTAAACATAAAATTGAAGATATCAGGTATAATATTTTGGTTTTGTCTTCCTCAGCTCCGGGTCCCATTCACTTGGATCCACTGACCTCTCGTCTCTCAGTCTTAGATCCTGTATCCCTCGATGAGCTGACAAAGGTGGTTTCTTCTGTAAAGCAACTACGTGCCTTCTGGATATCCTGCCAGCAAAACAGCTTAAAGAACTGTGGCCCTATGTAGGGCAAATTATGTTAAACATTATAAACCTGTCCCTGTCTACTGGCACCGTTCCTTCCCTCTTCAAACAGGCTGTGGTCAAACCCACTACTCAAAAAACCTACTCTGGATCTTGGATGCCATAAATAATTTCTGCCCTGTCTCCAATTTACCTTTTCTATCTAAAATAAAAAAAGTGTGTTAAAACAACTTAATTTATTAATGATTAAGGATCTTCTACTTCAGATGGACGAGGACTCATTGGCTCTACTGTTATTGTTGTGTAGTGGACTGTATTGCGCTAATTGTTAGGGTGTGTAACAAAGGACAAGATTGAGAGTCGGCCTATCCTTTCAGCACACAGGATAGGAGGAGACAGGCGATTTCTTTAAGACTGCAAGGGAAGCTCGGCTTCCCTTATAATGTCACAAAATTAATGGTCAAATATGTAATACTATTGTATTAACATTTTATTGACTAAAAATGCGTTAGAAAACGTTCATCTCAAAGACGAGTTCGTTCAGAATCAGTTACATATAGCAGGTCGGCTGACTCGATTTCCTTCTCATACATTCCCGCAGCGTCACAGTGCATTTCCCTATTGAAGCCCAGCGTCCATTGACTTCAATGGGGCTGCTTTGAACGTTTTTTTTTCAGCGCTTCGAAACTAGAAGGTCATTGGATAAACGCTGCGATTATGTCCCGCCCACGGACGCTCAGCGTCTCTGGGGGTGAATGGGGAGTGGGCTGGCCCGGACTCCGAGCTTCTGCGTGATGCCGGGGCGGCAGTAGCTCAGTGGGTAGAGCGGTCGTCTTTCAACCGGAAGGTAGGTGGTTCGATTCCCACTCTCCCCACAGTTCATACTGTCGTTGTGTCCTTGGGCAAGACACTTAACCCACCTTGCCTCCAGTGACTGTAACACTGGTGATTACATTAGAACAATGTAAGTCGCTTTGGATAAAAGCGTCAGCTAAATGAATAAATGTAAATGTAAATGATTGGAGGGTCTTGTCGAAAGGCTGCATCTCCTTTTGACTGACAGCATTTCTGTACTATAAGGAATCACTGAAGCTATCCGTGCTCTGTCCCATCGCGGATTTCTCAAGTTCAGTCGAAATAAAAACTGCTGCAACCTATTTCTTTGATATTTGCTTGATTTTCATCATACATTTCACACAATTATACACCACATTCCTTGTTTCAGTTTTACAGAGTTTAATATTTTTTTTTAGATCGTTCATTCATTCATTCATTCATTCATTCATTCATATAATGTTAGTAGGCTAGGCTAGCGTCGTGGGTGAAACTGCGCACGATGGCAGACGGTGCTAATATTGTCGACCTGATTTTGGCGAAGCCATTTGAAAGTGTTCCTTACAAGGAAAAACTTAGAATTAAACAGCAGGGCAGATCAACACCTAAGATTGATTTAGTGCAAAAGATAGGGAAAAATAACAGGTCTTTTCAGCTCTCCTGGTATGACAAAGTTAGCTGGCTGACTGGAAGTGCTGTGACAAATAAAATGTACTGCTGGCCATGCCTCTTGATGAAACCATCTCACGGATGTGTTGTTTGGTCAAAGGTGGGGTTTGGAGATCTGTCTAACTTTGACAGGGCATATAAAAGACATGAAAAGAGCAATGAACATGTGAGTGCATGTGCAAGATTAAGTTGCATGGGCAGGATCAGGGTTGAGCATGCAATAAATGAAGGTGCTCACATTCAAGTGGTTAAACATAATGAAATAGTCAAACAAAACAGGGCCTTCCTAAACCTCCTTATTGATGTGACATCCTTGCTTGGCCGGCAGGAGCTGTCATTTAGGGGACATGATGAGAGTGAATCATCCAACAAGGGGAATTACAGGGAGTTCACAGAAACATTAGCTAAATATGACTCTGTCCTGTCCACACAATTTGATTCCTCAACTGTGTTTTCTGGTATGTCCCATACTATTCAAAATTATTTGATCTCTTGCAGCCACCGTTTCTGATCAGATCAGAGATGAAATTCAGGATGCTCCCTTTTTTGGATGGCAGGTGGATGAAACAACTGATATATCCTGCCGTGCCCAGCTCTCTGTCATTGTTCGCTATGTGGATAGTGCAGGTAAAATTCAGGAGCGCTTTATTGTATTTTTTGATGTTTCGGGCAGGCGAGATGCCCAGTTCGTTTTTGAAATATTAAATGAGAACATGCAGGGCTCCAATTTTAAGGACAAGCTTGTGGCACAGACCTATGATGGGGCTGCTGTCATGGCTTCAGATCTCAATGGTCTGCAGGCCAAAGTGAAAGCAATAGCCCCCAGTGCAATGTTTGTGCATTGCTATGCACACTGACTGAATCTGGTGCTGTCACAGGGGGCTAAATGCTTGCCTGAGTGCAGAATTTTTTTTGCATCACTCTCTGGATTTGCCACATTTTTTTCAAAATCCACAAAGAGGACATCTTTTCTGGAGTCTGCAGGCTGTTCAAGTTTGCCCAGAAACGCTCCTACTCGATGGAATTTCACATCACGGATAGTGAGCACTGTGGCAAACAATTATGATGGCCTCCTGCAGACATTTGAGAACATCATTGCAGATACAACAATGGATGATGATACGCTGGATTGTGCCAAAGGCTTTGTGAGGAAACTGGAGGATTTTGAGTTTGTGTTCATGTTGTACACATATGAACAAATCTTCTCTGAGACTGATGTGGTCTTTGATATTGTCCAGCAGAGGGCGATGGATGTTCTTTACTGCAAGAACAGAATTTCATTTCATTTCATTTATTAAGATCCCCATTAGCGCCTGATATCTCAGTTGCTATTCTTCCTGGGGTCTCCTCTTCATTACATCACAATTTACATAATTCACCATTTTATACATTATTCACACACATACACACACACACACCCACTCACACCCATCCTCAAACTGGACATCATCTACAGTAACCCAATGCAATTAAATAAATAAACAAACAAACAAAAAATGCTATACATTTGAACATATAATAAATAGCTCTCCAATATAAACTATAAAACATCTTTCCATATTACCATACTCTTCCAGAATCATAACTCTTGTGTGAACAGAAACAATTTTAATTTCTTTTGAAAACAATTTCTATTATTTTCCAACAACAAAAATCCTGGTAATCCATTCCATGCAACCATGGCCCGATAAAAAACTGTTCTCTGCAACTGATTAGTTCTGACTTGAGGCAGAACACATCGCATTCCAGTGGTTTGTCTTGTGCAGTAATTATGTTGATCAGCAAAAAATGTCAATTTTTTGTAAATTATTTCAGGAGTTTTTCTTTCAATGATATTATGAATAAATGATAAAATACAATATTTCAATCTATATTTTACAGTTAACCATGCCAAATTATTGTGCCATTGCAATGGCTTTTTTTTGCAGCAAACTTCCCAGAGTCATCTTTTTTCGTGAGGGTTCGGGTTGCGCCTCTCCCTCTTCCACTCTGATGGCCACTGGACCTGCTGCCTCTAAGCTCACGATCTCAGCCTGTAATTCAGCCTTGGTCTCAGCCAATGCGCTGTCATCCATCTCATATCCTCCACGGTAACGAGGGTCGAGGAAAGTGCATTTTCGCATTATTTTGCGCACTGAATCGGATTCATACTTGGCCTCCAGCTTTGTTAGAATTCCAGTTTTTATTGACTTTGTTAGGTCGTTTTCTGACGCAGCCAACACATTGTCCCTGCAGAGCTGTAGTATAGGGAGGATACAGGAACTGGTCACATAATTTTCTCCTGACAAAATATCAGTGAAGTCACCGACTGGTTTCAGTGCTTTGTGAACCGCTTTCGAGACGTCCATGTCCTGCCAGGTCAGGGACAGGCTGCTCCTTCAGTCATCAGACAGGACGTGTCTGATCGCTTGGGCCTGCTCGAGGATGCGCTCCAACATTGCCAGTTTGGAGCCCCAGCGAGTTGCGCAGTCCTGCCAATGGATGAATTAATTAATGAATGACGAATAAACAATTAAATGAATAAATAGCCCTAAATAAACAAATTAATGAAGGAATAGGCCTAAATAAACAAAATTTGTTTACTTAGGCCTATTAATTAATACATTTGTAAAACGAATCAATGAATTAATTGGCCTAAATAAACGAATGAATGCATAAATAAGTCCATTAATGTATATTATTCCATTTGGTCAAATTTGCATGCACATTTTTTAATAAGTCCCTTATGCGCATCAAGTCTGCATTTATTTGATAAAAAATACAGAAAAAAATTAATATAAAAATGGTTTTCTATTTTAATATATCCTACTTTTAAATATAATTTATTTATGTGATGCAAAGCATATATATATGACCCTTTTTTTAACATTTGAGCCCCTGCCCCTGAGGAACTCTGCACGCTTTATGCTTACCGTTATGAGACTATGTTTTGGGAGTCCCAATTCGACTTGCTTCTTGTGGAGTTCATGTTTACGTTGCCAGCTGTGTGAAAAAGCCCCGACAATATTACGGCATAGTCCGCTCGTCTGGTCATGCAATGCATTTGTGACAGCCAAGTTTAGATTGTGACCGAAGCAGTTAAGCCACGGCCAATGCAGGGACCTGATCGCGGCAGAAATGTTGGCAGCATTGTCAGTGGTTATGGCTGAAAGTTTTTTCTCGTCAAGTTGCCATTCCTGAAGTGCAGCTCTAAGCGCAGCAGCGAGGTTGTCCGCCGTATGACCATCAGGAAAATACGTAGTTTGGAGGCATTTGGATTCAAGTTTCCAGTCAGGTGTAATAGTGTGGACAGTCAGGGACATATATGGTGTCATGTTAACTGACGACCACATGTCAGTTGTTAAGGAATAACTGTCTGCTGCTGACAGCAGCACTTGAACATTGTCTCTAACTTTATAATATAAATGTGGGAGGCATGTTTTTGAGAAATATTTCCGCCCGGGCAAGTCGTACTGGGCATCTAGGACCTTTAACATGTCCTTAAATGACTTTTTTTCCACTGTGTGGAAAGAGACAATTTCCTTCGCCAAGTATTTTGTCACTGCATCAGTACAGGTTTTCCAACGGACACTGTCCCTTTTGTACTTTGTTGTTTTCCCGAAGGCCCCCATTATCGTAGGCTGCGTACTGGCGGTGGACCAAGATGCAGTTGGTCCTGCATCGGGAGGTGTTGAAACTGTTGCACTGAGTGAACTCGGGTCCATCCTCGTAGCAGTGAGTGGATGGTGGTTTCGTATATGCGACCTTAGGTTCGAGGTATTTCCATCTCTCGCGGTCACCTTTTTGTTGCACAATTTGCAAATTGCCTCGTCCGTATTTACCGCCTCTCCCTTCTCGTTCGGTCGAAACCCGAAATACTGACAAACTGCAGAAGTTGTGTTCATTTTCGAGACCAGGTCACTCGGTGCGCGACTCGCCATCTTTCCCCCCCTCTCTCTTTCTCCTCCACGCTGTCACGTAATGACAACCACGAATACATTTTTAGGCATTAAATAAATTATATTTAATATTTAATCCTTGTCTCCTATATAAGTGCATTGTTGTTGTGCATTGTGTGCATTTATTTATTTATTTTTATTAATTTTTTTTTTTAACGGTATTGAAACTGATACCGTTGCTATCTTTAGATACCGTGGTATACGATATTACCGTAATACCGCCCAAGCCTAAAAGACATGGAGTTGGACAGTGCAATGCCTCAGCTTTACAAACTGTTCTCATTAGTGGCAACAATTGGAGCTACATCTGCAGGTGTAGAAAGGAGCTTCTCCTGTTTAAAGCGACTCAAGTCCTACACCCGAAACACAATGGGCCAAGGCCGTTTAAGCAGCCTAGCTCTGCTGGCCATTGAGAGGACACTGGTCAAGTCACTTGAAAAGACTCCTAGTTGGTACGACAGGGTCACAGGCCATTTTCTTGAAAAGGAACGTAGGGCAGAATTTACTTTTAAATAAATAGACAATTTTATGATGTAGGCCGAAAATGAGCTTCCCCTCTCTGACAGACCAGTAGTTATAGCCACTGTTATACCACTGCTATACCGAAATACAGCTGAATATAACAGAACAGTTATTTCCTAAATAACTTTCCTGTGTGCCTACACACATGGAATGGCAGATTATGTTCCACAATAAAAGATGTGAAATACATCTCAGCTCTATCTGAATGGAAGAACTGAGATATATTGGAGCAGCCTTCTCTGCTCTTAGCCTCCCTAACATGTTGTGGTCCCTAAAAGATATAAAAGCATAAAATATTATTTCTATAAGCTATAGGCCTATGCAATTATTTGTTAATTATGTTTAAATATGTAGATTACTTTTACTATTTATATAAGCTGCTTATACTATTTATGTAAACTGCTTTTATTCATTTTCTATTGCAACTTTAAACAGGTCTAAGCAGTTTGGTGTTTTCATGTAGCCTTGGCAACGAGCCTGAATAATATGCACATGTAATGAAACTTATCAACTCACCTCAACATGCCTTTTGCAATCATTTAGACATAACTGATTAATTTAGTTTGGGAGAAGAGATAAAAGCCCACACTGACAATTGATTGGTTAATTTGCAGAAACAGGCCAATCAGGATGCTCTCTGTCTTACAAGCACTTCACACACACGCACACTAGCACACACACGCACACTAGCACACGCACACTAGCACACACACACACACACACACACACACACGCACACTAGCACACACACACGAACACTAGCACACACATGCACACTAGCACACACTAGCACACACACTAGCACACACACACGCACACTAGCACACACACACGCACTCTAGCACACACACACACGCACAC
>CM044560.2:3771905-3901905 GCA_024416835.2 Perccottus glenii | reverse complement strand
TTTGCTGAATCCAAATACTTCAAGAGAAATAGCTCCTATTATTATTATTATTATTATTATTATTATTATTATTATTATTATTATTAAATCAATTTTATATAGCGCTTTTCCGGGGACAGAAAGACGCTTTTACATATCAATTATTCATTCACTCCACAGTCACGCACTGGTGATAGTAAACTACATCTGTAACCACAGCTGCCCTGGGGCAGACTGACAGAGACGTGGCAGCCATTCCGCGCC
Organism: Perccottus glenii; assembly: GCA_024416835.2. Lineage (NCBI taxonomy): Eukaryota > Metazoa > Chordata > Actinopteri > Gobiiformes > Odontobutidae > Perccottus > Perccottus glenii. The sequence continues at coordinate 3,901,662 of CM044560.2, read as the reverse complement.
TATGGACTCTCCGACCATCACCATCAACATTCTAACACATTCATACAGGGCAAGGTGGGTTAAGTGTCTTGCCCAAGGAACTCTGGTTGAAGGAAACCACTGAGCTACTGCCGCCCCTAGGTTCTTCTGCTTAGTTACATTACACACAGCAGCTTAATAAAAACTACACATCCAAAAAATAGACTACAACAAGCACCTTATCCTCCACCGAGCGCTGGGTTTAACAACTTTCACAAACAGGATAATTTACAGAAATAACCTGAGTGACTCCACACCAATAAAATGCACTGACTCATGTTTTGAATAAAAGGCTTTGTTTGACATTAAAGATTATCATCAGGCGTTTAAACAAGAGCTATATGTTTAGGCTTTATGTTTGTATGAGTAGGTGGTATTTGGAGAGACAAATATGTTATGAGATGGTACTCACTGGTCTAGACTTGGTTTGACTGGAGCTGTTTCGATGTGCTCTGTTGTTGGTTGTGTCACAGTGAACACTTGACACGATAGCACCTGTTGGGAAATGCGGCGCAGGAAGAGAACAAATGTGCAATGTTTGATTTGAGTTGAACGGAGATGAACACGTCCACTTGGTTGTTTACGTTTGATCAAGAGGCTGTGCTCGCTCAAGTGAACTTTGTTCATCTGCTATTGGTGCAGAGACGTACAACTGAATCCAGGTTATGTTTATGGGCCCTTATGTATCTACAAAACATGACCCTGATGAACTAAACAAATGTCAAAAGGCTCTGAAATCCTTTAAAAAGGATCTGTTTAACTGGCTTAAATCTTTAGGGAGTACTTTTTTGAAAATCTAAGAGTTTCATGTTTTGTGAAAGAAGTTCATATTTACCACAAAGTCCTGGAAAAGATGGAATTGGAACTTGGTCTTGGTTCTTGGATAAGGGGCATAAAGCTTAAAATGAATAAACTCCAGCTTATTTTTCTTCCTTCTCATTTGAATTAATCCAAATGCCACTCCAAGGGGGTTTCAAGTTGTGCGTGCGTGTGTGTGTGTCCCCTCCCTGTGTTACCGTCGGTTCTCTCCGAGCACAAGATACTGTATGTCTCAGGCTCATAGCTACTGGGATAGGCTCCAGTCACCTGCAACCTTAAGGGACTTAGTGAAAGGAAATTAATAAAAAAAAAGTTTTTCTAAAAATCTGAACAATCAGGCAGTTCACTTTAGGATTGCAGTTGCTAAGTTTATTTAAACTTTATAATTTCTTTAACCTTTTAGATGTCTTTTTTTCTCTAACCCCAGTAAGTGTGGGAAGAGGAATGTTTTTCCCTCTAAAGTTATAAAACTCATTCGTCATTATTCCACTGCCACAGAAATACAAGTGTACATTTCCATCAGCACATACAGCACTGAGCTGCAACACCAGACATTAACATATGATTAACCCTCTTCACTGAGCTCACACAAACCTCTCATGCTGACTGACTTGATCATGCACTGGTCCTGACCCAGACTTTCCCTGCCACGATCTTGGTCTGGACTTGGTCTCAGTCGCTAAAGGTTATGGTCTTGTCTTGCTCTTGGTCAAGTCTGGTCTTAGGCAGGATGTTCTCTACACAAGGGCTCGCTCTTCTGACATATTTCACTATTTGAAATGCTATCTGAAACATTCTCTTCATCATGAATAGAAGTAGTTCCAGTGAGGTCCTGTTCACAACCCAAGTATTTTACACAAGTTATTTTGGTCCTCAATTACAAAAGGTGTAGAAAGAAAATGCACGCTTTCTTTTACCTTTTATATAAAGGTAAATCAAGCTCTAAATCAATATATTTCACAGTTTGCAGCTTGACTTCTCACATCTTTTATGACACACATTTCAACACATATACACTTTTTACATTTCTACATCTTTTGATTTTAATTTGGTTCAAATTTGTTTCTGAAATGGAAGTCAGACAGTTTAAAACAAGCCCAGTCACTTGTAACGATAAGCATTTCAAATATAAGCGGAGAACTTATGTATTCAAGTCGCAGGACCAGCCAAAACACCACGCCCCAGTTCCAGGAGTGTTGGTTCCACCTGTTCTGTAATGTCCAGATCTGATTTTTTCGTACACTCTAGCCTCTATAAACGCTACTAGTTTAACACTGCTCTGTAAAACACTTGTACATATTTGTGTCCTGTTTCTGCCTATCCTAACTGACCCTATGGCACGTTTTTGATAGGGATGCACCGAAAGGAAAATTCCTGGCTGAAACCAAAAATGAGGAAACCAAGGCCAAAAACCGAAAAACCGAAAGAAATTAACTAAAATCAAGGCATTGCAATTGCATAAATTAAATATAAAGATTCAAAGAATAAATCTATTACAAATTATGCAAATATTTACTTGGCACATTGGAACAATGCACAAAATACAGTATAATTAAATTATCAAACTACAATGTTTATTTGATCCCACTCATGTGTACATTAAATAATAATGTACAGGCTGGGCAGAAAGGTTTTAAATTCAAAATTTTCTCTCATAAAACAAAGTGCATTTACATCAAGTACATTTAAAAAGCGCTTTGAGTGCCTACTAGGTGGAAAAGCGCTATATATATATATATATATATATATATATATATATATATATATATATATATATATATATATATATATATATATATATATATATATATATATATATATATATATCACTTCTGGGGATGGGGACTTCAGACAGATAACCATCTGTTGAGGTTGAGCTTGTCATCTGCCCGACATTTGAGAAAGATTTTAGTATTTAAATAGTGCCAGTGCATAAATAAACATTTTTTATCAAATTAAAAAAATATCTAGCAGAAATATGACAATCTGATATATACAGTCACAAATATAGTAGAATAAGAAGGGATTAGCCTAACTATTATTATTGAGGCACTCTCTTGCAGGATTTCACTGAACATATCAGACAACGAGGGTGCATGCCCCTCATCTAGTTCAGAGAGACAAGTCTTTTTTTTCTGCGCTCTGATCTCCTCCTGCGTTGGACGCTGCTCCGTGTCCGTCTCCACGCGGGTTCTCTGCATCCATCGCGTCATTTCTCGTGCACACTGCTTTATTTCTGCGTCAAAGTAATGGTCTTTATAACGCGGATCAAGTACAGTCGCGATGAAGTGCAGAGGATCCGAATAGATCTCAACGTGTGCTGACAGACTCTAAGAGTGTACTTTTTATTGTTTTCACTTCGTGGTCCATCTCAACCTCTTTGCTGGAGACGCTTTAGTGCTGCAGAATAACGTCAGCTACAGATGCATTAGAGGAGCTGATCTCTTTAGTTAGCTGCTCAAAGGGGCCAAGAAGAGAGAGAATGTTCTCTATTAAGACCCACTGGTGTGAAGTGAATGTAAATGTCGTGGTCTGCGCTATATGCAGTCAAGACTCGCTTTTGCATAAAGAGGCTTTGCGACATGTAAAAAGTGCTTTTCCACCGCGTCCGTGTGTTTTTCCCAGATATACTGAAATACATCCACATCGCAGACATGTTGCTGCATACAACCGAAAATGCACTTTTAGGCCATTTTCGGCCAAAAATGTTCGGTGGCCGAATATTTGGTGCATCCCTAGTTTTTGAGTTTGCCCTTGCCCTGACAGAGACTTTACAGACAGTGGGTGTTGTCTTGTATAGCCTGTAAATCACTTTGAGGCAGCTGTTGTTGAGGTATTGGACTATGGAAAAATGAATGAACTCATCTGTTAACATATCTGACTGTCTTGGACTGCCCGTGCCTCTTCAGGGGTCACCTGTACCGAACTGTGCTGTACTGATCAGACCCAAATTGCCCAGTCTAAATAAAGCTGCAAGGTGAAATCTAGACAAAGGGCAACTAAACAAAATCGTATGAAAAATGGAGCAGTGCAGGTTTTGGGTATCAGTAGTAAATAGTTCACAGTGCTAGCAATAAATTTGATGAAAATTGCAAAATACAACAACAAAGATTGGCCCATGAGAGTTAAAGCAGACAGTTCCATATAAAACCAGATGAAGCTTTATATGCTGCTTGTTAAAGTCTGTTTCCAGATTATCCTTTCACTGTCAGAGTCATATTGTTTTGGCTGATCTGAATTCCTCTGTCACAAGTGGAGCAGGGCACTATTCTCAGGGTAAAGCGCCCTCTTGCCCCTCACAGGCATCTGGTAACGTATTTCCTTCCAAAACCTGGAGTTGGGAGACAGGCCGGATGTCAGCGGTGAGTTCTTTTGTCCTGTCTCTGTGTCCTCTGAACTTTTTGTACAGTTTGTCCTCCATTCCCTGTGGTTCCTCTGGGTTTTCCACCAGCACACGCGCCCTGAGTCTTCCTGAGGTGGCGCACCGAATTTGGGAGCTGTTCGATCTGAGACGGACCCATCTCCTCCAGCTCCACCAGGATCACCTGAAAAATCAGGAACACTTTGTCTTTTTTTTTTTCTCTATTTGGCTTGGGCTCATCTTTAGAAACAGTTCAACATTCTTCTGAACTAAAAGTGCATTTCTCAGAAATTATAAAAACATTTTAACAAAAAATGTTCATACAATTTGTTCTAACACCTTTTTTTACTGCAAATCTTTTTAAAGTATTCAAGTATACAATATTTTTCTATGTATGGCCTATGTATGTATATGTTTTGCCTGGTGAAGCTCAACAATAAAAAAATCCTAGAAGGCTGTGAAAACTTTCATAAAGAATGAAAAGGTCAGTTTTCTTCAGTGTTACACAACTTGATATGTAGAGAATTATATTCTTTGAGAATTGTGCTTACTTCTCTTTTTTTTTTTGCACATGTCACAAAACAACAACAGACACCTTTAAAAATTAGCAGAAGTAGATAAAGTTAGGAGAATGTGGTTGTGTTTTTGTTGGTAATGTGTGTCTGACCTTAAGAGTTTGCTCCAGCAGTGCTCTGTGCATGGCTGCCACACACTCCAGCTGCATCCTGGAGTGGGGACAGATGTCTTCACAGCTCTGCGCCTCTCGCTGGGGTCCACTCTGGAGTTGACTCTGGTCACCGCTCTCCTGTCCTCTAATGTGACCCCCGGGGGGAGACAGGAGGGTGTTGTTGTTGCTGCAGTGCTTCTGGCTGAAGGTGGAGGTGGTGTAGAGCAGGAGGATGCGGCGGCTGGCCTGAAGGTTCTCTTCCACAGAGTCCACCACAGCTGCACCAGGAGACACAAGCAGGATATTATCACTAGACATAAGCGCAGGTCCTGGGGGCAACAGGGGACATGAGCCCCCTCTTCTAGAGAGTTTTTCTCCCCTAAATGTACACTTTAAAAAAAAAAACAACAGCCATGTGCCGTTTATAGTCCTGTATTTCTCTCTGTTTTTTACATTTTAATTTGAATGAAAAAGCTTTACTCATTTCAAGGAGAAATTTAAATATAATTATAAAGTCATATCACTACAACATTCAGTAAAGATATAACAGATATGCAGATAACAGCTCAGTGTTAACTAAAGATATTACAGTAATCTAAATGTATGCAAATGATTATGGCAGGAAATACGCACATATGTTGTTTGTAGTTATGTTGTGGGTTGTTTTCAGTTTCTGTTTAGAATCTTATCAAAATCTAGGTCAAAAATATAAAGTTCGAGAACAAGAGTTAAGTTATAGTTATACCTTTTTTATGTCTGTGATTTTTCTGACACGGAATCTGGCGCTAGGGACATGGAATGTCACCTCGCTGGCGGGGAAGGGAGCCTGAGCTTGTGCGGGAGGTTGAGAGATACCGACTAGAGATAGTCGGGCTCACGCACAGCTTGGGCTCTGGAACCCAAAACCTCGAGAGAGGATGGACTCTCCACTACTCTGGAGTTGCCTGCGGTGAGAGGCGGCAGGCTGGTGTGGGCTTATTCATAGCCCCCCAGCTTAGCCGCCATGTGTTGGAGTTCACCCCGGTGAACGAGAGGGTCGCTTCCCTGCGCCTTCAGGTGGGGATAGGTCTCTCACTGTTGTTTGTGTTTACGGGCCAAATGGCAGTGCAGAGTACCCGGCCTTCTTGGAGTCTCTGGGAGGGGTGCTGGAAAGTGCTCCGACCGTTGACTCCGTCGTTCTACTGGGGGCCTTCAACGCTCAGGTGGGCAGCAACAGTGACACCTGGAGGGGCGTGATTGGGAGGAACGGCCCCCCGGATCTGAACTTGAGCGGTGCTCTGTTATTGGACTTCTGTGCTAGCAACAGTTTGTCCATAACGAACACCGTGTTCAGGCATAAGGGTGTCCATCAGTGCACGTGGCACCATGACACCCTAGACCGGAGATCGATGATCGACTTTGTAGTTGTTTCATCTGACCTCCGGCCGTATGTCTTGACACTCGGGTGAAAAGAGGGGCGGAGCTGTCAACTAATCACCACCTGGTGGTGAGTTGGATCCGATGGCGGGGGAGAAAGCTGGACAGACTCGCCAGGCCCAAACGTACTGTGAGGGTCTCTTGGGAACGTTTGGCAGAGCCCCTTGTCTGAAAGATCTTTAACTCCCACCCCTGACAGAGCTTCGACCAGATCCTGAGGGAGGTTGGAGACATTGAGTCCGAGTGGACCATGTTCTCCACCTCCATTGTCGATGGCCACTCAAAGCTGTGGCTCTAAAGTCTCCGGTGCCTGTCATGGCGGCAACCCCCAAAACTGGTGGTGGACACCGGAATTAGGGGATGCCGTCAAGCTGAAGAAGGAGACCTACCGAGCCTGGTTGGCCCGTGGGACTCCTGAGGCAGCTGATATGTACTGGAAGGCCAAGCGGACTGCAGCCCGGGTGGTCGTGGAGGCTAAAACTCGGGTCTGGGAGGAGTTCGGTGAGGCCATGGAGAAAGACTATCGGTCGGCCTCGAAGAAATTCTGGCAAACTGTCCGGCGCCTCAGGAGGGGGAAGCAGTGCCCTGCCAACACTGTTTACAGTAGAGGTGGGAACCTGCTGACTTCAACTCGGGATATTTTTGGACGGTGGAAGGAATACTTCGGGGATCTTCTCAACCCCACCGACACGTCTTCCACTGAGGAAGCAGAGGCCAAAGGCTCGGAAGTGGACTCGTCCATCACCCAGGCCGAAGTCACTGAGGTAGTTGGAAAGCTCCTCGGTAGCAAGGCACCAGGGGTGGATGAGATACGCTTTGAGTACCTCAAGTCTCTGGATGTTGTGGGGCTGTCTTGGTTGACACGCCTCTACAACATCGCGTGGCGGTCGGGGACAGTACCTCTGGACTGGCAGACCGGGGTGGTGGTCCCTCTTTTTAAGAAGGGGGACCGGAGGGTGTGTTCCAACTACAGAGGGATCACACTCCTCAGCCTCCCCTGGAAAGTCTATGCCAGGGTCCTGGAGAGGAGAATGCGGCCGATAGTTGAACCTCAGATTCAGGAGGAACAATGCGGTTTTCGTCCCGGGCGTGGAACACTGGACCAGCTCTATACCCTCTCCAGGGTGCCTGAGGGTTTATGGGAGTTTGCCCAACCAGTCCACATGTGTTTTGTGGATCTGGAGAAGGCATTCGACTGTGTCCCTCGTGGCGCCCTGTGGGGGGTGCTCTGGGAGTATGGGGTCCGGGGCCCTTTGCTAAGGGCTGTCCGGTCCCTGTACAACCGGAGCAGGAGCTTGGTTCGCATTGCCGGCAGTAAGTCAGACCTGTTCCCAGTGCATGTTGGACTCCGGCAGGGCTGCCCTTTGTCACTGGTCCTGTTCATTATTTTTATTGACAGGATTTCTAGGCACAGCCAGGGGCCGGAGGGAGTCTGGTTTGGGGACCACAGGATCTTGTCTCTGCATTTTCCAGATGATGCCGGGGCGGCAGTAGCTCAGTGGGTAGAGCGGTCGTCTTTCAACCGGAAGGTAGGCGGTTCGATTCCCGCTCTCCCCACAGTTCATACTGTCGTTGTGTCCTTGGGCAAGACACTTAACCCACCTTGCCTCCAGTGACTGTAACACTGGTAATGTAATGTAAGTCGCTTTGGATAAAAGCGTCTGCTAAATGAATAAATGTAAATGTAAATGTAAATGTTGCCCTGTTGGCTCCATCAAGCCAGGACCTTCAGTGTGCACTGGGACGGTTTGCAGCCGAGACCATGGTTCTCAGTCGGAAAAGGGTGGCTTGTCCCCTTCAGGTTGGTGGAGAGATCTTGCCTCAAGTGGAGGAGTTCAAATATCTTGGGGTCTTGTTAACGAGTGAGGGAAGGAGGTAAGTGAGCTCCCTTAGAGATAAGGTGAGGAGCTCGGTCACTCGGGAAGAGCTCAAAGTATAGCCGCTGCTTCTCCACATTGAGAGGAGCCAGCTGAGGTGGCTCGGGCATCTATTTCGGATGCCTCCTGAACGCCTCCCTGGACAGGTGTTCCGGGCATGTCTTTCGGCTGGCCTGGGAACGCCTCGGTATCCCCCCTGGAAGAGCTGGAGGAAAGAGAGGGAAGTCTGGGCGTTTCTGCTTTGACTGCTGCCCCCGCCCCCCAGCCCCTGAATAAGCGGTAGAAGATGGATGGATGGATGGAATGACCCTTTGGCAACTGGTAGTTTTTTATTTAATTCATATCTAAAGTTGGTGTAAAAACAATACATTTATTCATTCTCTACCGCTTAGTCCCGTTAGGGGTCGCGGGTGACTAGAGCCTATACCAGCAGCTTTGGGTCTGAGGCGGGGTACACCCTGGACCAAAGGTTGTGCTAGACTTTCTCACTCTCCGTCATTTTGACGGACGGAGTCGTAAAGTTTCCGTCCTCGTCTATTATTACCTGTCATTTTTAAATTTCATACTTAAATAATACTTATAATGGCTTTTTGTTTTACTCACGTTTCAAGAAATTTCAAGACGAGCATAGAGGACAGATTATTTTTTTTTATATAAGTATAACAGATAACGTTACACAAAAAGTGAAAGAATATTTTGTGATTAAACTCTAGAGCACGCAGTATATTACACAATATGATTCCGACAAAAATTAACTGAACTTAATTCCATCGCTGTTGTTGTGCACCCCCTGACAAGTCTGTTACTTGTGTTAGCTTTTCTATAGATGTCACTGAACATTTTTCCTCTTTCCCACCTCAGCCACGTAAACTCCTGTTCCCACTGAACACGATACTCCCTTTTCTTCACCTCCTTTTTGCTGCTTAATTGTCCCTTAACAGGTGTCAGTGACTGCTCAGTGTTCACCCTCCACTGCATCATGTCCTCTTTTTTTCACATTTATTAACAATATCAGACTTTTTGGCGGTTTGAAAAAACTACTCACTCAGCTGCCGTGACCTTTTTGCAGCTGTGAATGCAGCGTGACAAAGACGACACAATTCAAGATAATTGCTGATTTCATTCATTCATTTTCTACCGCTTAGTCCCGTTAGGGGTCGCAGGTGACTGAAGCCTATCCCAGCAGCTTTGGGCGTGAGGTGGGTACACTCTGGACAGTGGACAGTTAGTCGCAGGGCTGACATTTAGAGACATACAGTGACATACAACCATTCACTCTCACATTCATTCACTCGGGACACTTTAGAGTTGCCAATTAACCTATACATGCATGTGTTTGGACGGTGGGAGGAAGCTGGAGTACCCGGAGAGAACCCACAGTAACACGTGGAGGACATGCAGACTCCTCACAGAAAGACCGAAGTCGGCCGAGAATGTTTGAGTCAGCCGGGTTTTGAACTTACGACCTTCTTGCTGTGAGGCAGGAGTGCTAACCACTCTGCCACGTGCAAAAACAATACGAGTAATGAATTTTTTGACTAGGACCTTTATTATGACATGCTATATCAGATTGTCCTGAAATTTCCTGGAGGGCTTTATGAGGTCCAATATTGCTCACCAAAAGTGAAATGACCCATTGGCAACTGGTAGTTTTTTAAAATATTTATATAAACTTGGATTACAAATTCCAACAGTAATGCATTTTCACAGCGTGCGCAGCTTCTCCTTCCACTGTAGCTCTGTCAGTGGTCAGGTTTGTTAAGCCGCAGTATGATTTGCTACCTGTATATAGGCAGGAATATAAAACTTGATGCGCTGGATTCAGAGAGACTGCAAGTGGTTGTACGCAGCCGGTGTTTAGTGATAACAGGACAGTGCCTTCAGAGAATTAAACAAATGCTTGTTCTGTGCAGCCTCGTGGCTTTATTTATGAAAATTCTGTTAAGCTTACGTTTGTAACATCAAAACAACAAAATTTAAACGTGTTCAGTCGATGAGTTCTTATCACAAGCGCTTATCTCAGGTGCTCTCACCAATTGCCATGGCGTAAAACAGGTGCCGAACTTAGCCACACACATATCTGCCAGTGCACTGTAAATATTTACTGTAGGAGTTCTGTTATCCCCACACTGTTTCCGAGCGGACGACAGTGGGCTGTGAGCAGCCAGTGACTGGCTCTACAGCTTGTGTGTAACCACTCTTGAGCCGGTGCCACTTGTGTCTTTAGTGCACATCTGAACTGTGGTCATCTGGAGTTCTCCAGGAGCAGCCTACAAGTCCAGTTAAAACTGAAGCCCACATGAAAAGGTCTGTGCTACATAAAGGCTCAGGTCAAAGGTAAAAGCTCTCCTGCAGTTATAGGTCTGTGTGTGTTGTCTGAGTGCTTCAGTCTGTCATCTGGTCGAGGGAAAAGTACAGATTAAAGTACTCCAGATTAAAAAATAAGTCCCTCCCTGGTTGGAAGTAAAAAAAAACATTGTTGTAACATTGTACAACCAATCAATTCAGACTGAAATGCAGTCTGAGTTGATTAATAAGTTTGTGAATTATTTCTGATAAAAAAATGAATATTAACTGATAAAATTGCATTAACAGTCAATCATTGAGTGTTTTAATCTGTTGTTCAAATAAACTGAAATGAAATTAATGTTTTAATCAACTTATTAACCTTTTTCATTAGTTTTATTGTTAAGAGAATAAAAAGATTATTCTTACCTTCTCCCGGGAGGCAGTCTCGTCCCGGGATGAAGAGTTTGTAGCCACAGGCCTTTTCCAGAACATCAGGCAGAGTCTGGAGAGTGAATGTCTCCACTTCCTGACTGATCCCTGCAGCACATTTCTGTGGATACGCCACGTAGGCATCGTAAAGCCTCCCATCCGAGTCTGCACACAGACAGGCACATGGGAATCAGCACTGCTCACACACACACTGTACTGTCTATATTGCTATAGACATGTCTATGTGGTTCTGCCAAAGACAATGTTTGGGACACTTTGGGATTACACAAGTGTTTAGTGTCATGTTGAGGCGGGACGTTTAATAAAATTATTCAACAAGAAATTGAACTAGGCAGGGCATATACAGTGGCTACATTTTGGTTGTAACAAAGTCATACAAACCCGATTCCCAAAAAGTTGGGACACTGTACAAATTGTGAATAAAAACAGAATCGCTGATGTGGAAAATGTAATATCGCATTCAGAATACAACATAGATGATATATCAAATGTTGAAATGTCATGCCAAATATTGGCTAATTTTGGTTTTATGAGAGCTACACATTCCAAAAAAATTGGAACATGTTGCAATAAGAGGCCGGAAAAGTTAATATAATAAGTACACATATGGAACAGCTGGAGGACCAATTTGCAACTTATTAGGTCAATTGGCAACATGCTTGGGAGTAAAAAGAGTCTCTCAGAAGTCAAAATGGGCATTCCCCCAATGCTGCAGCGAAAAAGAGTGGAGAAATATCAGAAAGGAGTTTCTCAGAGAAAAATTGCAAAGAGTTTGAAGTTATCATCATCTACAGTTCATAATATCCTCCAAAGATTCAAAGAATCTGGAACAATCTCTGTGCGTAAGGGTCAAACCTGGAAAACCATTATGGATGCCTGTGATCTTTGGGGCCCTTAGACGACAGGAATGCTACCATAATGGAAATCACAACATGGGCTCAGGAATACTTCCAGAAAACATTGTCGGTGAACACAATCCACAGTCATTCGTCGTTGCCAGCTAAAATTCTATAGATCAAAAAAGAAGCCATATCTAAACATACCGTAATCCAGAAGAACAGGCATTTTCTCTGGAGCCAAGGCTCATTTAAATTGGACTGTGGCAATGTCACTCACCACATCTGGAAAGGCACCATCAAAGCTGAAAGCTATATCGAAGTTCTAGAACAACATATGCTCCCATCCAGACGTCGTCTGCATTTTCCAACAAGACAATGCCAGACCACATACTGCATCAATTACAACATCATGGCTGCGTAGAAGAAGGATCCGGTTCTAAAATGGCCAGATGTTTCACCCATAGATATATATATTATTATTAATATTATTAGATATAATATTTGACACATTATAAAGAGGAAAATGCGACAAAGAAGACCAATTTGTACAGTGTCCCAACTTTTTTGGAATTGGGTTTGTACACTTGACATATTCTTATCTAATGGTTGTGGTTTTAGAATGATGGAAGTGTTCTTCGTGTTATCTCACTGGGATTGGGGGTTAAAGCAAAGGTCAAAGAAGTTTATTCTTAAGGTCAATTAACCCTTCAACCACATATTTTAATACAACATAGATAAATTCAAATAAAGAATGTACTATATTTTTTGCTATTTTCAATGACCCACTTTGGCTCCTGACCTTTAGCTGCACAGGTTTCTATCCTGTGGTCAGTGTTGTTCCCCTGGGTTTGCCTCGTTATGGAGCTACCTCCGAATATACTGCCATCTCAGAGCTGTGGGATTTTCCATCACTGAGGCTTCTTTGTGGGAGTTGGCCTTTACACAACATACTGTAACACTGTGCGTTTGAAGGCGGTTGAACTTTACCCGTGTTGGTGTAGAGGACAGGAAATGATCTTCTGAACCACAACACCAGGTCGATCTTAAAGAGGAAGTAGATGGAAACGGAGGCAACGAACAGAAGCATCATGCTGCTCAATATTAAGCCCACAGGAAGTAAAAGATTAGGATCTGAGGAGACAAATAACAAAAGGGAAATGTTTGTAAGATATGTTGACAAGTATAAGGATCAATTCAGACTCAGTAATTCAAACCATTTGACCTTATCCAGCATCATACAGGCTCATAGACCACTGTAAACTGCTTCTCTGAATCATGCCTGCTCCCCAAACTGTCATTAACTAATCTACAGCTGATATACTAACCATATGTCCTAGTACCACATACAGTTGTACTGTAGGGTTGTTCACACCAAGGACCACACAGAGAACTAAATTTCTTACACAGAGTTAAAAGATTGTATGAAAGATTACCTCAAAACATTTTAGATTTTTTTTCCAAAAGTATAGAGCTCTTGGAGATGACATCACTCAACCCGAATTTAAGCCGCTGGCAGGAAAGCGCTAGCCTGGCACAGCCTGATGTGAGCTTTTTGTTAAGAATAACTCTTGCAAAGTCTTGCAAAGCATCATAAACTAATGAATCCCTTTGGTAGTTTCCGTAATGACCAATGAATTTGAATCAATTTGAATGCCGTAAAAGTGTTGCCTTATGTCACACTTAGGCCACCCAAGACCCTTGTTGAAAAACAGTCAAGATGGTGTACAGGACTGCTGTGGGTCATTTACAGGCGCTCCACCACATGGCATGTTGGATTGAGACCAAATATTTTCCATCATTGATGTTTTTTTTTTTTAGCAGTGACGGAATAATCTGATTGCCATCTGTCATTTTGACGGAATACTCTGAGTGTGATTTATTGTAATTCCTACTCCTGTCCAGTTGGTGGCAAATGTACCCATTAACTAGTAATTATCTTGAATCATCTCGTCTTTGTCACAAAAATGCCACAGCAGCTGAATGTGAGTAGTTTCTTAAAACCGCCAAATAGTTGTAATATTGTTATAAGGTGAAAAAAGAGGACATGATGCAGTGGAGGATGAAGGAGGACAAACAGACAACACTGAACAGGGCAGACAGACAGATCTATAGAACAGTCATTGTGTGCGTTCTATACCTGCCTGTACATGCACAAAATATCTTTCTGATGTCAGTGTAGAAAAAAAAAATAAAATTCTGTTTTGTGTTGAACCTGAAGTGCCATTTTTGGGGGTGAACAATACGCCTCCTACAACCTTTCCTGCATGATATAAAATCTCATGTATATTTTACTTTTCCAAGCAAACTTTATCCTGTTCCATTGTTACATGTGTGTGCTTTACTTCATTCTTGCAAGAATTAAACCTGATTATTCATTACAAATTGTCTCCATCGTCTCTCTTATCAATCTGAATTAAAAAAATTACAACATGAGAACAAGAAACTGATGACACAATCAATGCTTTCAAACAAAGTCTCACAAAACAAAACTGGCGAAAACAATGTAAATAGAGCATATGAAAAAATTGTAAGCAATTCACCCTATACCATTGTTACATGTTGTATGGATTGTTTCATTCTTGCCAGAATTAAAACCGGACCATTCATTCCAAATTATACGCTGTCTCCATCATCTTTTTTTTGATCTTATTGATCTGAAGATAAAATTCCTTTAACATGCCCAAGTACCACACATAAGTATAGCCAGAAAAATAAATCTGGTCTGGATGGATAAAAAGAAAAATACACTTTATAGAATATTTATAAGGAACAAAACAATAGAGTCCAATCATATTTAACTGAAAGACAGCAGTATGTACAGGTTGAACACATATTAAGATGTAGGACTATTACATGTGGGGTCCCCCAGGGATTAGTACTGGGGCTAAAATTATTTCTGATTCATATAAATGATATATGTCTGGCATCAAATAAATGCCAGATCCTATCTAGTATCCTATTTACATTTATATAGTGTAATAAACAGGATCCAGGATATAGTAATATAGTGTAGATACCAATTGAAACTCAGATAATGACCTACGTCTAATTGTAACTGAGATTACAACAGAGTTAAACAAAATGAAGGAATGGTTCAATAGTAATAAGTTGTCATTAAATATAACAAACAAAAATGATGCTATTTGGAAATTAGCATCATTTCGAAAAGATGAACAAATACTAATACTAAGCGATACTAAGTGACAAAGTTAAAATCGAACGAGTTAAAGAGCATACATTTCTGGGTGTGATCCTTAGTCACAATGTTAGTTGGAGACCACAAATAGCTAATATTTGTTCAAAAATGGCCAAAAGCATTGCTATAAGGGGTAAGTGTATGCATGCACTAAATCAGAAAGCTCTCTCCATCTTACTTACTTTCACTCATCCTACTGTATATTTATTATTGTACTGAAGTCTGGGGAAATACCTTCAAGAGCCAGATACATTATACAGACTCCAGAAATAAGCCATCAGAATTGTATACAATGTGGGATTTACATATTATACTAACACACTGTTTATAAAATCATATAGCCTTAAACTAGAAGACTTAATTGAATTAAATACATTATTGATATCATATAAAGCTAGGAACAACCAGTGTGTATATTTTGGGTTTCTTCTGTCTTGTTTTGTTTTATTTGTTTAATGGTATGATGTGGTGTTTTGATTTGAATGTTTAAAGAAGTAGGCAACAATAAATCTTAAAAAGCAAAAGCTCATATTGACAAAAAGGGTGTACACCCTTTCAGTCAATATGAGCTTTTCCATCCATCCATCCATCCATCCATCCATCCATCCATCTTCTACCGATTATTCGGGGCTGGGTCGCGGGGGCAGCAGTCTAAGCAGAGACGCCCAGACTTCCCTTTCCCCAGACACTTCATCCAGCTCTTCCGGAGGGATACCGAGGCGTTCCCAGACCAGCCGAGAGACATAGTCTCTCCAGCGTGTCCTAGGACTTCCCCGAGGTCTCCCGGTGGGACATGCCCGGAACACCTCCCTAGGGAGGCATCCAGTAGGCATCCGAAACAGATGCCCGAGCCACCTCAGCTGGCTCCTCTTAATGTGGAGGAGCAGTGGTTCTACTTTGAGCTCCTCCAGAGTGGCCGAGCTCCTCACCATATCTCTAAGGGAGAGCCCCGCCACCCTGCAAAGAAAGCTAATTTCGGCCGCCTGTATCCGGGATCTTAATCTTTCGGTGATGACCCAATTCTCATGATCATAGGTGAGAGTAGGAACATAGACCGGTAAATCGAGAGCTTTGCCTTACAGCTCAGCTCCTTCTTCACCACGACAGACCGGTACATCAACTGCATCACTGCAGAAGCTGCACCGATCCGTCTGTCAATCTCACGCTCCCTCCTTCCTTCACTCGTGAACAAGACCCCAAGATACTTGAACTCCTCCACTTGAGGAAGGAGCTCCCCACCAACCGATTGCCGCCACGACAGGCACCGGAGACTTTACGGCAAGGAGGTGGAGAACATGGTCCACTCGGACTCAGTGTCTCCAACCTCCCTCGTGATCTGGTCGAAGCTCTGCTGTAGGTGGGAGTTGAAGATCTTTCTGACAGGGGGCTCGGCCAAACGTTCCCAACAGACTCTCACAGTACGTTTGGATCTGCCGAGTCTGTCCAGCTTTCTCCCCCCGCCATTGGATCCGACTCACTACCAGGTGGTGATCAGTTGACAGCTCAAGACATAGGGACAGATGAAACTATAAAGTCGATCATCGATGTGTCCTGGTGCCACGTGCACTGATGGACAACCTTATGTTTGAACATGGTGTTCGTTATGGACAAACTGTGACTAGCACAGAAGTCCAATAACAGAACACCACTTGCGTTCATATACGGGGGGCTGTTTCTCCCAATCACGCCCCTCCAGTTGTCACTGTCGCTGCCCACGTGAGCGTTGAAGTCCCCCAGTATAACGACAGAGTCAACGGTCGGAGCACTTTCCAGCACCCCTCCCAGAGACTCCAAGAAGGCCGGGTACTCTGCACTGCCATTTGGCCCGTAAGCACAAACAACAGTGAGAGACCTATCCCCAACCCGAAGGCGCAGGGAAGCGACCCTCTCGTTCATCGGGGTAAACTCCAACCCATGGCGGCTGAGCTGGGGGGCTATGAGCAAGCCCACACCAGCCTGCCGCCTCTCACCACAGGCAACTCCAGAGTAGTGGAGAGTCCAGCCTCTCTCGAGGATTTGGGTTCCAGAGCCCAAGCTGTGCGTGGAGGTGAGCCCGACTAGAGATCTCTAGTCGGTATCTCTCAACCTCCCGCACAAGCTCAGGCTCCTTCCCCACCAGCGAGGTGACATTCCATGTCATTAGCGCCAGATTCCGTGTCCGGGGAATGGGTCGTCGAGGCCTCCGCCTTTGACTGCTACTTAATCCATTGTGCACGGCCCCGCAGGTGGTGGGCCCATGGGAGGTCGGCCCCACGTCGCTCTTTCGGGCTGAGCCCGGTCGGGTCCCGTGGGGAAAGACCCAGCCACCACGCGCTTGCATACGAGCCCCAACCCCGGGCCTGGCTCCAGGGTGGGGCCCCGGTTGCGCCATACGACGTCACGGTCCTTGATATTCCACTATCCGTAAAGGGTTTTTAACCGCTCTTTGTCTGGCCCGTCACCTAGAACCTGTTTGCCTTGGGGGACCCTACCAGGGGCATATAGCCCCCGACAACATATTTCTTAGGATCATTTGGGCACTCAAACCCCTCCACCACGATAAGGTTGCGGTTCAAGGAAGGGTCATTTAAAACAATCCAAACAAATTGTATGAATATGTCCTTGGAGAGGAACTTTGGCCCAGGCAACAATAGCCCGAACGTATACATGTCCCTGCTCCTTCTTACTGTAACTTAATCCTCTCATCTGTGATGTAGGCTACGCTTTGATAAAGCACTAACAAGAGGTCAACACACTCACCTGAAACTCTTCTCCTTTTGCCTGCCTCTCTATTACTCCACCCTATGTTTTTTTTCGGTAAGATTCTAGAGCTACACTTGTATATAGCTCATTACAAAGCGTTTTGATTATAGAAATTGGATTGTATGTTCCTATTTGTCTAAAACATGTAAACATACCCAACATTTGAACACACAGTTACAGAGCAGTGTGAGGGTAAATGAAAAAACTGCTACTTACAACATAAACTGTGTAATAGAAGCAAAGTTGTGAGTGAAAAAATTTCTAAAGGAAATCAACACTCATTGTCTCCCTCACGGTAAAGTGGCGGCTTCGAACAGTCCTGGAAGACTGGACTGTTCCACTGTGTGAGAAAATGGGGGGGGGGTTCTTTCCAAACTAGATAGTTTGTTTATTTGTGTATTTTGTATTGTAGAAAGAGGCTTATAGCACTATATATTGTCACAAATAGTGTCACAAATATTACAAGAAAGGGACATCACTTGAGAAAGAGGGGTCCTGAAATTTCCCAATAGTGGAGGGGGGATCATTAATACTAATTTCACTTTTACCATTGATATCACCAGATGGCTTTTCACCTCAACAAGGAATCTTGTCACTTATTGATCCTGTGCGATCTTGTGGCATGAAATCTTGTCACACCCCTGCCATTAAAGTTTCAACACTATTAATTTTTAAATCTTGAATAGTAAAGTCTAGAAATATTGTATATATACAGTGCCACTTTCTGTACCTCTTTGACAAAGGAAAGCCCTCTTATCTCTCTGTACAGACCCGTACTGTACCTGAGCAGTGACTCAGCTGTGGTACCTGTTGGCAGCAGAGTGAAGTAGCTGTACGGACTCCCTCTGGCGCTGTAGGCTCTGCAGGTGTAGTTCAGGTAGAAGTCCTCATCCTTCAGCTCTGAAATGATGAGCCAGCGCTCCAGCAGAACGCCTTTGTCCTGCCGCTCCACAACCCTGCACCGAGCACAACAAGCCAATAAGATGCGTCAGTGCTAGTTTTTTCATTTTAACCTTTATTAGATTATAAGGCCATAAAGGTTTGATGAGTGTAGAGAAAACAGGATTCACTCAAGACCGGTGACATCTAGTGGACATGTAAAATAAGATGAAGGATGAGTCACTGGCTCTTCTTTATCTTTCTCCTCAACAGGGATCAATGAATTTATAGAAGAAGCTGATGTGCACCAATAAGACCTGGGTTTATGAACAAATGTAGTTGTCATCCCTGTCACAGACAACTGACAGCATTTTATTCCACTACATTGGCCGACCTCCTGTGGGCACACCACCTGCGGAAGGAACCGTAAGGGGCCTGTGCAAAGTGGATTGGGTGGCAGTCGAAGGCGGAGGCCTCGACGACCCAATCCCCGGACACGGAATCTGGCGCTAGGGACATGGAATGTCACCTCGCTGGCGGGGAAGGAGCCTGAGCTTGTGCGGGAGGTTGAGAGATACCGACTAGAGATAGTCGGGCTCACCTCCACGCACAGCTTGGGCTCTGGAACCCAAATCCTCGAGAGAGGCTGGACTCTCCACTACTCTGGAGTTGCCTGCTGTGAGAGGCGGCGGGCTGGTGTGGGCTTGCTCATAGCCCCCCAGCTTAGCCGCCATGTGTTGGAGTTCACCCCGATGAACGAGAGGGTCACTTCCCTGCGCCTTCGGGTCGGGGATAGGTCTCTCACTGTTGTTTGCGTTTACGGGCCAAGTGGCAGTGCAGAGTAACCGGTCTTCTTGGAGTCTCTGGGAGGGGTGCTGGAAAGTGCTCCGACCGGGGACTCCGTCGTTCTACTGGGGGACTTCAACGCTCACGTGGGCCGCGACAGTGACACCTGGAGGGGCGTGATTGGGAGGAACGGCCCCCCGGATCTGAACCCGAGTGGTGCTCTGTTATTGGACTTCTGTGCTAGCAACAGTTTGTCCATAACGAACACCATGTTCAAGCATAAGGGTGTCCATCAGTGCACGTGGCACCAGGACACCCTAGGTCGGAGATCGATGATCGACTTTGTAGTTGTTTCATCTGACCTCCAGCCGTATGTCTTGGACACTCGGGTGAAGAGAGGGGCGGAGCTATCAACTGATCACCACCTGGTGGTGAGTTGGATCCGATGGCGGGGGAGAAATCTGGACAGACTCGCCAGGCCCAAACGTACTGTGAGGGTCTGTTGGGAACGTTTGGCAGAGCCCCCTGTCAGTAAGACCTTTAACTCCCACCTCCGGCAGAGCTTCGACCAGATCCCGAGGGAGGTTAGAGACATTGAGTCTGAGTGGACCATGTTCTCCACCTCCATTGTCGATGCGGCCACTCGAATCTGTGGCCGTAAAATCTCCGGTGCCTGTCATGGCAGCAACCCACGAACCCGGTGGTGGACACCAGAAGTAAGGGATCCCGTCAAGCTGAAGAAGGAGACCTACCGAGCCTGATTGGCCCGTGGGACTCCTGAGGCAGCTGATAGGTATCGGCAGGCCAAGCGGACTGCAGCCCGGGTGGTCGTGGAGGCTAAAACTCGGGACTGGGAGGAGTTTGGTGAGGCCATGGAGAAGGACTATCAGTCGGCCTCGAAGAAATTCTGGCAAACCATCCAGCGCCTCAGGAGGGGGAAGCAGTGCCCTGCCAACACTGTTTACAGTGGAGGTGGGAATCTGCTGACTTAAACTGGGGATATGTTTGACGGTGGAAGGGAATATTTCGAGGGCTCGGAGGTGGACTCGTCCATCAGCCAGGCCGAAGTCACTGAGGTTGTTGGGAAGCTCCTCGGTGGCAAGGCACCGGGGGTGCATCTGTTTCAGATGCCTCCTGGACGCCTCCCTAGGGAGGTGTTTCGGGCATGTCCCACCGGGAGGAGACCCCGGGGAAGAATAAGGAAACGCTGTAAGGGACTATGTCTCTCGGCTGGCCTGGGAACGCCTTGGTATCCCCCCAGAAGAGCTGGAGGAAGTGTCTGGGGAGAGGGAAGTCTGGGCGTCTCTGCTTAGACTGCTGCCCCCGCGACCCAGTCTTCTATAAGTGGTAGAAGATGGATGGATGGATGGATGGATGGATGGACATTGGCTTCAACAGTGTGGGGCGGCAGTGGCTCAGTGGTAGAGCGGTTTTCCTTCAACCCGGAAGGTAGGCGGTTCGATTACCGCTCTCCCCACAGTTCATGCTGTCGTTGTCCTTGGGCAAGACACTTAACCCACCTTGCCTCCAGTGGCGTTCCAGCTGTAACACTGGTGAATGGAACCCTAATGTAAGTCGCTTTAAAAGTCGCTTTGGATAAAAGCGTGTGCTAAATGACTAAATGAAAATGTGTTTAAATCAGGGGTGTCCAAACTTCTTGAAAAGCGGGCCGCATCTGATGAAAGGAAAATTTCCAAGGGCTGACTTTTGATTCTTTTTTCACAAGTGCAAGTTTTAGTTGGATTTGAATGAGTTTTAGTTGGATTTGAACAGGTTTTTGTTGGATTTGAATGGGTTTTGTATAAAGCTGCTGCTGTATGGGCCATAAGTACATTTTATCTCTTAGGCTGAGGGCCACATGAAATCTCACCTAGTGCCATGATCGGCCCCCGGGCTGGACTTTGGGCATGTCTGGTTTAAATTAACCTAGAGATGAAACCAACTAAGTTGGTGTGATGTTTTTTTTTACATACATTCATGAGCTGTGTTGCTGTTTGAATGGGACAGTATGGAAAAAGTTGGAAAAAATTCCTTGTTGTGAGGCTAAGTGTTCCACGACCCCAGCTGCACTAATATGAGAAACATCTTTTATTAATCCATCTGAAATGTAATGAGAAACCTTAGTTTGAATTTTATCTAAGTGTGTACAATTGTCAATTGCGTCTCACAGATCTGAAAAAATGGTGCATGAGGCACTTTTGTGCGCTCATTTGTTCTTAGTACAGTGGACTTGACATCAGACTGTGTAGATACACAAAGTTAGTCTTCCTCTTTAAAATACAACTGCTTGTGGCTATATAAATACTAGCCACTAGGACTACAGAACAAATAGAACACGGAGAGATGTTACAGCTGTTAAAGTGGAAGCGTCATCAGGTTTTCTTAAAGCAACACTATGCAACTTTTAGCCACTAGATGCCACGGATCCTTCTACAGACAGAAGAAGAAAATGTGTATTTTGAAACGGTAATTTTATATAATTTTTTATGAGTTTTCTGTCCATCTCAGGGTACTGTGTCGGCGAAATAGGTATGATTGTACCAACTGCGTGTCAAAATCATTAACTCAATACGAAAATGTATTTTTGGGGTAATTTAAAATGATGCGATGCTACTAGCTAAAGGTTACGCAGTGTTACTTTAAGTCTAGTATTAATAGTGTTGCCATGTTCTTTGGTGGTGTTGTTAGGTCAGTCAATATTACAAAACAAACAATAAATCAGATTCAAAGGAACCCTGATGAGTACTGACCTCGTCTCTGTTGTGTAGATGTGTTCTGAGAGGTCGTCCAATATAAAGTCTCCTCGAACCAACCACAAGATATCCACGGTAGGCATCCCAACACAGGGCACAAACACCACACAGCGCTTGGTGAAGTTGGAGCCTAACACACAACAGTAGTAATCTAGTGTCCATTTAAATATGATTCTGGCAGATTACTATTATCGACTGAAGGATGTACTCACCGACTGGTGCTTTGACAATGTCATTGGCTGGTTCACGAACTTGTGGAACCATACTGTATTCAGCTAAAAATACAGATAAATATTTCACACTACAGTCTTTCTTTGTAATGTAATACTTAGATGGTGTAAAACTCTTTATCCACATATAGAACACAGATACTGTGCTGACGTGTCATTGTTGATCTGACCTTTGACCTCTGCGTGTATGGTTTCAGACACAGACCCGTTGACGCCTGCCAGTGTGAACTCCAGAGTGCACGTGTACAAGCCCTCGTCGTCTGGTTCCACACTGTTGATCTTCAGACGTGTGTCGCAGTAGGAGAACCTCTCTGTCTCATCGGATATGAGCTCACAGCCCTGGGACAGGATGGGGAAGATACACAATGAATGTCTGGTGCATGGAATACAAGACACTTAAATCTGAGGTCTTGTGACAAATGAGTTATTTCCTGCTGGTGGTGCTCTCAGACTCACCTTGTACCACCTGATGGAGTAGGGGATACTGTAGCTGTGCAGTTTATGGATGTAGTCCTTGAGTGGACAGAACAATTTGTCTGGGACTCCTCTGGTGAGGCTCTGCCCAGCCTTCCTGGGTCGGCCACACTCTGCTGGTTTTGGTTGCTCCACTATCAGTTTGGTCTCCTGCCTGTAGCACTGTAGCGGGGTTCTGTGGACAAACGGGACACACTTAGGACTGTCTAACACAATTCAAACTACATCTAAACCGGAATAAACTGGGACTCAGAGATGTACAGTCTGCTGGTCCAAGTCAAGTCTCAAATCTCTTTGCATGTGTTACTTAATGGGAGTCATAGAGCATAGTTTAAGTTAGCTGAGTTAGTATCATGTCTGGCAGTAAACTATGCTAACAGCCACAGATGATCAAGCCAGAATTATTCCCAGTTTACTCTGTGGTAGGACTACAAACACAAAAACCCTGAGATCTAACTGGTCCAGTTAGATCTTCTCTGCAGTTGTCAAGAACTTCCTCGACTTCAGGACCAACGTGAAGAGTGGACTGTGACTCCCAGCATGCACCATTACAGTCTGAGGGTCACACAGGTTGGAGCCAGGGGGCGCTCTCCTCAGGTTAAGGTTCACAGATAAAAACTGACAAAGAACACTGTCTCGCTGTAAACATTTTGTGAGTTTACATTCATTACAAGTCAATAGGGAATTTGGACATTGATTTCCGAATTTTGGCTGGATGGTTCTAGAGAGGTGTGAAGAAAGACATTTTTGTGAAAATGGAAAAGCCCTCTTTGAACAGAGGAGGTGGCCTCAGATTCATGTTGCCTAGTATTTATAACCTAAATATGAGAAGTCTTCCCAACCTAGATGTATTTAAAATCATGCTCACAAAGACCATGTAGACAAAATTGGTGGAGGTGTTGCTCTTTATATAAACCACAAATATGCACACGCTATATTAAAAATCACAACTGAGTCAGAAACACTTTAACTTGGTTAGTTATACAATTCAACTAACCACTATTATTGTCACATATAATCCCCCAAAAATCAACTCTGTTGGATATTTAAAGCAACTGACTGACATAATAAAATCAGTAAAAACTAAGTAGCTTCTTATTCTTGTTAACATTAATTTAAAATGGTCAGGTAATACATCAAAATCTCTCAAAGCTACTGCAACTAACTAACTTCAACAACTGATCAAGGATCCCACTAGACTTGATAAATCACAACACTTGACTTAATTCTTACAAATCAGCCCCATAAATATGGCATATCTGGTGTAATAAACACCGCCATCTCAGATCACTTACTCATTTATGCCATCAGGAAATGTTTTAAACAACCAAGATGTCAAAAAAGTAATTACACAAAAAAGATACCTCAAAACTATCTCAATTTAATGATGAACTTGCTGACACTGATTGGAGTCATGGGATGTCTGTAATTTCCATCGCAGAGTAGAGGCACTATGTCATAAATTTACCACAACCTGTAAATTGTATATCAGGCAAGAATAATAGGCATGGGTTAACACAAAAATCTTGCTTCTGTTTAAAAAAAAAAGGTTTTAGCTCTTAAAGGGTGTAGAGTCTTAAAAACACCTGAGAGCCACCAGAAACAAATGTAACACTGAGCTACATAGAGTTAAAAAAAAAATGTACTTCAAATTAAAATCAAATTAATCAAACTGCTTCCAACCTAAGAACACTATGGCAAACAATTAAATCAATTACTGGCAAAAACAATACTAGAAATGTACAAATCTGTAAAGATGGAATTCTTTTGACCGATTATGATATGATTGCCAACTCTTTCAATGAGTTTTGTTTGGTCCTTGAAAGAATTATCTTTTTTCTTTAAATTAACTCCACTTCTTTCTCTTCCATCAGTATCAGTAAATATCCCAGCCAGCATTTCCACATTGGCCCCATTTGGGCTCAAATATGGGACCCATATGGGCTTCAATTGGGTTCAGAAGTAAGTCAGAACTACAATTTTTTTTTTTATACATTTAATTGTTGATCAGAGACTGTGAGTGACTTCAACAGGGAGGAGAAAGGAAAGATTTCTTTATTACAAACTTATAATGGGACCCAAGAATTTAGTTTGTCAAAGAGACATGAAATTTGGCACACACATCTTTTATGTCATGACGAGTATCCCCTATCTATAAATGTGTTACCATAGCAACATCCCAAATATGTGGAAAAAGTAAATGGGAAGTGAAAATTTTAGTTTGTCGTAGGCAAATGAAACTTGGTACACACATCCAGCATGGGCTTATGAACAATAAAGCCAATGGGGACACCCAGCCACACCCTATCACACACGGGGAGGCGGCCATTTTGAATTGAAGATGTGAACCTCTTTTTTAAAAAACAAGAAAAAATAGCTGCTTCATTCCACAGACACCAAACTTGGGCAAAATGAGTTAAACACATGTGCGTTCAATAGACAGGCGTTTTTCTTGACGTTCTTGCTCGAGTTATATATTTTTTTAATTATAATTTTTCTGTAAAATGATCCTCAATTTGACCCAGTAAACGTGCAACTAAAAGTCAAATTTATTCGCCCCAAAATTCAAGCTCGGCAAAAAATGTATGTATTTGAAGTCCCCGAGAAAAACGAATGAAAAATGACTCAGTGGCGACCCCTGGAAAATGAAAATACATTGTGCCTATGGAAAGTGAAAGTAAATTATTTCAAATGTAGAAATACAAAACTTGGTACATCCATAGGACACCTCAGGGCAAACAGAAAAGTTTATTACATTCATACCGTAAACTCAACAGGAAATCTACTATGTTGGGTGGAATGCGTGACCACCTAAATGGCACCCCTTGTGTCTAAAGGCTTTTCATCTAAACAGCTCCAAATTTGGTGAGTATCATCTAGAAACGTGAGTCAAAAAAGTTATCAATTTGTTTTTTGATACATTTGTGGCTGTGTTTGTAATGAGTCTGTGAAGCGGCAGCCATTTCTTTGGGAAATAAATGCCATTTCCCAATTGCCAGGATCCTTCCTTTGGAGGAGGCCCCTCCAGAGCCAAGGCTAGAGTCTTAGAAAACTCCTCAGAATCCTTTGGAACTTGTAAACTTGTACTTTTAAGGCAAATATTTACATTTTGCCTTTTTAAACAGGGGGGTGCAGCGATTCCTGAGTCATCTCAAATCTCCAGCCAGTACTTTGTTTTTCTTGCCTTAGCCCAAGCATAATCTATTATTTTCAAAGGTTCAGACAGCTCCCAGGAAAACAAGGGATTGTGGAGACCTTTAACTCTAAATTACAAGGTGGTGTAGCAGGCCCCAGCAGTAGCACAGGCCCGGTTATTTGAGATTACCGTGAAGTTTACGCTTTAAAGCACGAAATGCAATCCTCCGAGTGCATGTGTCCCGGTCTCAAGGGAGGCGAGGGCCTTTATTGCCGCTTGCGGCTTTAATTATTATTAGGCCCGAGCCGGTGATGGCAGGGAGGGCCTATTGTTTTTGCTCGGATTTTTTTTTTTCTCCTCTTTCTTTTTCTGCACAATGATCCTAAATTTGACCCAGTGAACATGCACGAAAAGTCTTTTTATTGGTCCAATTTTTCAAGCTCGTGAAAAATTTAAGTATTTGAAGTCCCGAAAAAAATACAAAAAATGACTCAGTGGCGGCCCCTAGAAAAGTCAAAATACATTGGGCCTATGGAAAGTGAAAGTAACTTTTTTCCAACGTAGAAAGATTAAACTTGGTACATCCATACGACACCTCAGGGCAAACAGAAAAGTCAATGACAGTCACACCCTAAACTCAACAGGAAGTCTGCCATGTGGGGTGAAACGCGCGGCCACTAAAATTGCACCCCTTGCGCAGAAAGATGCAAATCATTGTGTTTTAATCTAAATGGCCCCAAATTTGGTGAGTATCATCTAGACACATGTGCCAACCAAAGTTGTAACTTTGTTGTTGATATCTTATCGGGTATGGGTGTGGCAAGCCTGTAACGAGGTGGCCATTTTTGTGAAAATAAAACGTCTCTTAACTCTCAAACGCCTTTTCGGATCGAGTTGGACCCAAAAAGGCGTTTGTGCACATTCATGACCTGAACAAAAAAATATGTAAATAAAAGGGTTATCTTTAGAAATGGCTCTCCAGCGCCCCCTACAAACTTATAATGGGACCCAAGAATTTAGTTTGTCATAGAGACATAAAATTTGGTACACACATCTCTTATGTCATGACGAGCATAAAAGCCAATGACAACCACCCCCTATCTATAAATGTGTTGCCATAGCAACGTCCCAAATATGAAAAAGTCAATGGGAAGTGAAAATTTTAGTTTGTCGTAGGCAAATGAAACTTGGTACACACATCCAGCATGGGCTTATGAACAAAAAAGCCAATAGGGACCACACCCTATCACACACAGGAAGGCGGCCATTTTGAATTGATAAATGTGAACCGACTTAAAATACACCTCTTTTTTAAAAGTACACAGAAAAAAGCTGCTTCATTCCACAGACACCAAACTTGGGCAAAATGAGCTAAACACATGTATGTAAAATAGACAAGTGTTTTTCTAGACTTTGCTCGAGTTATATTTTTATTATAATTCGGTATATATTTTTTATTATAATTTTTCTGCAAAATGATCCTCAATTTGACCCAGTAAACGTACAACTAAAAGTCATTTTTATTGGTCCCAAATTTCAAGCCCAGCGAAAAATTTATGTATTTGAAGTCCCCGAAAAAAAAAAATACGAAAAATGACTCAGTGGCGGCCCCTAGAAAAGTCAAAATACATTGGGCCTATGGAAAGTGAAAGTAACTTTTTTCCAACGTAGAAAAATGAAACTTGGTACATCCATAGAACACCTCAGGGCAAACTGAAAAGTCAATGACAGCCACACCCTAAACTCAACAGGAAGTCCGCCATGTGGGGTGAAACGAACCACTAAAATCGCACCCCATGCGCAAAAAGATGCAAATCCTTGTGTTTTAATCTAAATGGCCCCAAATTTGGTGAGTATCATCTAGACACATGTGCCAACCAAAGTTGTGACTTTGTTTATGATATCTTATCGGGTATGGGTGTGGCAAGCCTGTAACGAGGTGGCCATTTTTGTGAAAATAAAACGTCTCTTAACTCTCAAACGCCTTCTCAGATCGAGTTGGACCCAAAAAGGCGTTTGTGCACATTCATGACCTGAACACAAAGATACGTAAATAAAAGGGTTATCTTTAGAAATGGCCCTCCAGCGTCCCCTACAAACTTATAATGGGACCCAAGAATTTAGTTTGTCATAGAGACATGAAATTTGGTACACACATCTCCTATGTCATGAGCATAAAAGCCAATGACAACCACCCCCTATCTATAAATGTGTTGCCATAGCAACGTCCCAAATATGTGGAAAAAGTCAATGGGAAGTGAAAATTTTAGTTTGTCATAGGCAAATGAAACTTGGTACACACATCAAGTATGGGCTTATGAACAAAAAAGCCAAAGGGGACCACACCTTATCACACACGGGAAGGCGGCCATTTTAAATTGAAGATGTGAACCGACTTAGAATACAACCTCTCTTTTAAAAAACAACAGAAAATAGCTGCTTCATTCCACAGACACCAAACTTGGGCAAAATGAGCTAAACACATGTATGTAAAATAGACAGGCGTTTTTCTTGTCGTTTTTGCTCGAGTTATATATTTTTTATTATAATTAGGCCCGAGCCGGTGATGACCGGGAGGGCCTATTGTTTTTGCTCGGATTTTTTTTTTTTTATCTTTCTTGTCGACCTATGATCCTAAATTTGACCCAGTGAACATGCACGAAAAGTCATTTTATTGGTCCCAGACTTCAAGCTTGGCGAAAAATTTATGTATTTGAAGTCGCCGAAAAAAAAATACGAAAAATGACTCAGTGGCGACCCCTACAAAATCAAAATACATTGGGCCTATGGAAAGTGAAAGTAACTTTTTTCCAACGTAGAAAAATGAAACTTGGTATATCCATAGGACACCTCAGGACAAACAGAAAAGTCAATGACAGTCACACCCTAAACTTAACAGGAAGTCCGCCATGTGGGGTGAAACGCGCGGCCACTAAAATCGCACCCCTTGCGCAGAAAGATGCAAATCATTGTGTTTTAATCTAAATGGCCCCAAATTTGGTGAGTATCATCTAGACACGTGTGCCAACCAAAGTTGTAACTTTGTTGTTGATATCTTATCGGGTATGGGTGTGGCAAGCCTGTAACGAGGTGGCCATTTTTGTGAAAATAAAACGTCTCTTAACTCTCAAACGCCTTCTCGGATCGAGTTGGACCCAAAAAGGCGTTTGTGCACATTCATGACCTGAACACAAAGATATGTAAATAAAAGGGTTATCTTTAGAAATGGCTCTCCAGCGCCCCCTACAAACTTATAATGGGACCCAAGAATTTAGTTTGTTATAGAGACATAAAATTTGGTACACACATCTCTTATGTCATGACGAGCATAAAAGCCAATGACAACCACCCCCTATCTATAAATGTGTTGCCATAGCAACGTCCCAAAAATGTGAAAAAGTCAATGGGAAGTGAAATTTTTAGTTTGTTGTAGGCAAATAAAACTTGGTACACACATCCACCATGGGCTTATGAACAAAAAGCCAATGGGGACCACACCTATCACACACAGGAAGGCGGCCATTTTGAATTGAAAATGTGAACCGACTTAAAATACACCTCTTTTTTAAAAGTACACAGAAAAAAGCTGCTTCATTTCACAGACACCAAACTTGGGCAAAATGAGCTAAACACATGTATGTAAAAGAGACAAGTGTTTTTCTAGACTTTTTGCTCGAGTTATATTTTTTTATTATAATTCGGTATATATTTTTTATTATAATTTTTCTGCAAAATGATCCTCAATTTAACCCAGTAAACGAACAACTAAAAGTCATTTTTATTGGTCCCAGACTTCAAGCCCGGCAAAAAATTTATGTATTTGAAGTCCCGAAAAAAATACGAAAAATGACTCAGTGGCGGCCCTAGAAAAGTCAAAATACATTGGGCCTATGGAAAGTGAAAGTAACTTTTTTCCAACGTAGAAAAATGAAACTTGGTACATCCATAGGACACCTCAGGGCAAACAGGAAAGTCAATGACAGCCACACCCTAAACTCAACAGGAAGTCCGCCATGTGGGGTGAAAGGCGCGGCCACTAAAATCGCACCCTTTGCGCAAAAAGATGCAAATCATTGTGTTTTAATCTAAATAGCCCCAAATTTGGTGAGTATCATCTAGACACGTGTGCCAACCAAAGTTGTGACTTTTTTGTTGATATCTTATCGGGTATGGGGGTGGCAAGCCTGTAAAGAGGTGGCCATTTTTATGAAAATAAAATGTCTCTTAACTCTCAAACGCCTTCTCGGATCGAGTTGGACCCAAAAAGGCATTTGTGCACATTCATGACCTGAACACAAAGATATGTAAATAAAAGGGTTATCTTTAGAAATGGCTCTCCAGCGCCCCCTACAAACTTATAATGGGACCTAAGAATTTAGTTTGTCATAGAGACATGAAATTTGGTACACACATCTCTTATGTCATGACGAGCATAAGCCAATGACAACCACCCCCTATCTATAAATGTGTTGCCATAGCAACGTCCCAAAAATGTGGAAAAAGTCAATGGGAAGTGAAAATTTTAGTTTGTTGTAGGCAAATGAAACTTGGTACACACATCCAGCATGGGCTTATGAACAAAAAGCCAATAGGGACCACACCCTATCACACACGGGAAGGCGGCCATTTTGATTTGAAAATGTGAACCGACTTAGAATACACCTCTTTTTTAAAAGAACACAGAAAATAGCTGCTTCATTCCACAGACACCAAACTTTGGGCAAAATAAGCTAAACATATGTATGTAAAATAGACAAGTGTTTTTCTAGACTTTTTGCTCCAGTTATATTTTTTATTATAATTTGGTATATATTTTTTATTAATTTTTTCTAAAAAATATCCTCAATTTGACCCAGTAAACGTGCAACTAAAAGTAATTTTATTGGTCCCAGACTTCAAGCCCGCGAAAAATCTATGTATTTGAAGTCCCGAAAAAAATACGAAAAATGACTCAGTGGCGACCCTAGAAAAGTCAAAATACATTGGTTCTATGGAAAATGAAAGTAAATTTTTCCAATGTAGAAATACAAAACTTGGTACATCCATAGGACACCTCAGGGCAAACAGAAAAAATTATTACAGCCATACCGTAAACTCAACAGAAAATCTACTATGTTGGGTGGAATGCGCGACCACCTAAATCGCACCCCTTGTGTCTAAAGGCTTTTCATCTAAACAGCTCCAAATTTGGTGAGTATCATCTAGACACGTGTGCAAAAAAAAGTTATCAATTTGTTTTTTGATACATTTGTTGCTGTGGTCGTAATGAGTCTGTGAAGAGGCAACTATTGGGAAATAAATGACATTTCCCAATTGCCAGGATCCTTCCTTTAGAGGAGGCCCCTCCAGAGCCACGGCTAGAGTCTTAGAAAACTCCTCAGAATCCTTTTACCGTGAAGTTTACCCTTTAAAGCACGAAATGCACTCCTCCGAGTGCATGTGTCCCCGCGGTCTCAAGAGAGGCGAGGGCCTTTATCGCCGCTTGCGGCTTTAATTATAATTTAAATTTGTTTGATCCCCAGACTGTACTTTCTCCTGAGGCAACATTTGGGACATTCACATTTTAGTTTAAAGGCTCCAGAAGTTTCAGACCTATGAAAATCACTTTTGTTAAAGGTTATGTCATGTACTTTATGCCCATGATATTAGAGGTTTAACATTTAAACATTTAAGAAAAAATGATCAGATGATGTTGGTGTGTAACTCTGTTCCTCTGAGTCAGGGTCAGACCATGACTGATGTCAACAGAGACCTGTTACAGACTATGCTTAACCCTCGTACCCTAATTAAAAAAAAAGTTACACTGTTTCCATTTGGGGACAAAAGTGTCCTCTTCTAAAACACCATAAAAGTAGCATATGGTAATATTTTTTTTCTACTTTTTTGCATAAATCTCTTAATCCACTTCAGACCTAATCATAAATGTCAAATATTTTAATATTTTCAGAATTTAAACTCTTTAATCACATACATCACAATTCTTTTTTTTTTCCCTTAAAAAATGACAATATTTTTAATAATCTGAATGCAAAGTGCAATTTTCTTGGAGGGATTATTAGAGTCTTGAATTTGTCATTGATTGGCATTAACATTCATTTTGATTATTATTTTTTGTGCTTTGTATGATTAAAAAAATAACTCCCATTGAATCCCATCAAAACTTCAATATAACACCTTTATTTTTTTACTCTAATGTGTCTTTGAGGTAAAAGTTTAAAAGGTATAGTTCAACCCACTTTGTTCCCGTAAACTTTTAACATTTTAACACCTTTTAAACTTTTAACACCTTTGCATCATAACAAACTTGGGAGCTACAAATCGCAGCAGCACAAAAAGTAGTGTGGTGGCAACAACTCTGTTTACACAGGTGTAACCATACACTAAACTTATAAAAATAGCCAGGTCAATGCTGTGTGTTCATTTTTTAACTGGCAGTCATGGCACAACAATTCCTTAAGAAACATAAACGTACATTTAACGTACTGCAAGCTCCCCGGAAGATACCTCTGACTCTGACTGGGCTATCTCCATGCAATCTGGTTCCCCCAGCAGGTAAGACGACAGCTTGGAGTTCAACAAAAAGGGGGAGGAGACAGCAACTCCTGAATGGACATCCATCCTGGTCAGCTTCTCATTCAGAGACGTTCCAGTAGGGAACATACCATCTTCCCATCCAACATGTCCTGCACCAAATTTGAAATGATAGCCTCCAAGTTGTGGTTTGATGATCGTCTAACACAACCACAACGTCAGAGAGGCAACAAGCTTGCTGCTCTTTCAGAGCTGTGGGAGAAGTGGGAACATCACCTCTCTCTAGCACTCTTGCCCCACACTAAGAAGGTTGTGAGTTCAAACCCCTGCCGACTCAAACATACTTGGCCAACTCCAGTCTTTCTGGAGGAGTCTGCATGTCCTCCACATATTACTGTAGGTTCTCTCCAGGTACTCCAGCTTCCTCCCACCGTTCAAAGACATGCATGTATAGGTATGTAATTGGCAGCTCCCCCGCCTCAGGCCCAAAGCTGCTGGGATAGGCTCCAGTCACCAGCAACCCCTAACGGGACTAAGCGGTAGAAAATTAATGAATGAACACTCCTTCCACTTCCTGACTTCAGACAAGGCGGACATGTTTTCCCTCTGCTCCCTGCTCTCTGCTATCAGTATAAGCTTCTCTTGTCTCGTGTCATCATTTTTCTCTGTTATTTCTTGGACGTTACTGCCTGCTGGACTCCTAAGAACTGATATGGATCTAATTACCTGGTCTCTGAGCGCTATTGACACTATTTTTTCACAAAAGAAGGGTGCTCCGGGGGAACCCATTTGCCCTGGCGGGACCTTTGCGGCAGGCTATTCACAGGACGCTTGGAAGAACTGGCAGGTTCTGTGTTTGGAAGCCCTGTCCATGGAGGATGTCGAGGATATTTATATGTTTGGATTTATGATAGCTGGATTCCTGCTCATTGGTCTAGGTAATGCCTTCAACTATCGGAAAATGTGTAAGACAGCTGCCTTTAAATCTACCCAGCCGCTGTCTACTGAAATTAAAAAGTGCTTCTATGACGTGGGTGAAAGTTTGAAAGGGTTACATCAAAGAGACGCGCAATCCGAGGAGCTGACCCGAGACCTCTCAGCACGGACTGTGGACATACAGAAAAGAGTTCATAACACCGAGAGACAGACTGGAGAGCTACTGTGTGGCTTAACTGTGAAGGGGTTACATCAATGGGGCACACAAATCGAAGAGCTGATTCGCAACATCTTGGCCCGATCTGAGGACATTCAGAAAAGAGTGGACATCATCGAGAAACTGACCGGTGAGCTGCTACGTAGTGTTTTTGGTCTGAACATAATGAAGGATACATCAAGGTTACTCCACGACATGGACTCACGCAACTGACGCTGAGGACCAGAACTGATTGATCACGACCCGGACAAATTACCAAAGATCAAATATATAAATTACAAATTTCTGCTGTGGCCCCCCCCCCATCTTATAAGGACT
This sequence comes from Perccottus glenii, assembly GCA_024416835.2. Classification (NCBI taxonomy): domain Eukaryota; kingdom Metazoa; phylum Chordata; class Actinopteri; order Gobiiformes; family Odontobutidae; genus Perccottus; species Perccottus glenii. The sequence continues at coordinate 3,867,728 of CM044560.2, read as the reverse complement.
ATAGTATCACCTAGTCTATTTAAAAAAACCTACCAGATAGAAAATTACCGTTGTGAACACTGATGCAGGCCCTCTATTCCCCCTTCTAATGCTGCATTGTTACCTGTGTGTTTTTTACCTGGGTGTTTTATGATCGTACAGTCTACTCTCTACTTTGCAGAGCAGGAACCTGGTGAAAAACAGCTTTTTGAGTCAAGCTCGATTACTGTTTTTAATCTTTTCCTGCTCAAATAAATTCAATTCAATTAAATTTAACAACTCTGCAAATGTTTTTTTTTTTTTTCTAAAGATCACATTTACATAGTTAATGGGACCTAATGTTTGTCCTCACAATGCTATTGGTTAGAAGAAATGCTTATGGGTCTGGGTCATCTGGCCATGAACTCACTCTACTTGCAAACTTTGCATTGAGCTCATCTCCTTTTTTTTTGCATTACTGAATTAGTCAACTCAAGATTCAAGTAAAATTCCTTAAATAATTTTTTTGGTGTTGATTACAATGTCTAGAACATTGATTCATTCATTTTCTACCGCTTAAGGTGCGTTCACACCAAACGCGAATTAAGCGTTAAGCGCGAGTGATTTACATGTTAAGTCAATGCAAAGACGCGATTAGACGCGCGTGGAAGTCCTGCGGCGCGAATGACGCAATTCGCGCGAATCACGCGGCGCAAATTGAGCTTTTAAGGCGCGAAACGCGTCCAACGCTTCATTCGCGCAAGTTGAAAAATCTGAACTTTGTCGAAAATTTGCGGCGCGTTAACCAATCAAGAGCTTGCTCTAGTAGTGACGTGCTACGAACGGAGGCGGACCATAGAGGCAGAAATCCAAAACAACAATGGAGGACGAAGTTATCGGGGCAGCCTGTGGAATATGAAACATCTTCATCATTTTACAGAGCCAGGAATCTTAAAAGTTCTTGCTCGAAGGAAAGTGAGTGAGGGGGTCGAAAAATCTGGTAAGAAACGCCTTTTAATTCTTTAGAGTTGTATATATTGAGCCAACTAGCTAGCTAAAGCCTGAGCTAATTTTCCGTACTTTATAACTAGTTTTCCACCGACGAGTGTATGTGTTTATCCAGAGAAAGTGTGCAGAAAGAGCCTGAAGAACATGTGTTTAAAGGAGAGGAGAAAGGAGATGGAGAAGAGAAGTGGGTTAGCAGCAGGTTTAGGACAAAAGTGGAAGTACTCTTCAGTTCTGTCTTTCCTCAACCCCTTGTCTTCCCAGAGACAAGCGAGAGGGGGTCCGAGGATTACGACCACCCCGAGGACCAGGGCGAGACAGAAGCAGCAGCAAGACATTCAGAGACAGGAGCCACACAGAAGATATGTGTTGTTTGTGACTGGTGTAATGTTCAAATGTTAACTTGTATTATAATTTAATAATATATGTATATTATATATATTGTCATGACAGAGCTGACTTTTGATAAATAAAAAAAAAAAAAAATCCACATCTGCTGCTGTATCCACAGGTGTGTACAGGCAATAAATACATATCATATACAATCATTTACAGTAAGCCCTCATAGCCTCTTACATTCAGATACAAACACAACCCTGGTGCTTTGTTAATGAGTTCAGTGGGTAGAGCGGCCGTCCTTCAACCGGAAGGTAGTAGGATCGATTCCCGCTCGCCCCACAGTTCATACTGTCGTTGTGTCCTTGGGCAAGACACTTAACCCACATTGCCTCCAGTGACTGTAACACTGGTAATGTAGTATAATGTAAGTCGCTTTGGATAAAAGCGTCTGCTAAATGAATAAATGTAAATGTAAATAATGTTTTTCTGCCTTTTTCATGTGTCATTTTTAATACAGCAAAGGATCTTCTCTTGAGTCTGGTCCCTTCTCTGCAGAAGTTACTGTCTTGGACGAAACAATTTGTCAAATTTCAAATACATACATTAATCTATGAAAGCCGCACAGTTCTGCTTCATTTGGATCCCAGTGTATAGTTTCTAAAATGATGCAGCTGTCACAGCATGAAATAAACCAGACTCTCTCTGTTCTCCTCTCCTTCACTTTAGGATTCTTTTATTCCTGCTCAGAAATAGTGCATTAAGTTTTGTGTATAGTTTCATAATTCCATTTTTTTTTAATAAATGTTTTATATAATGACCAAAGGTTTTAATGTGTTCGTCACAAACATTTCAATATTTCAGACTGATTTATTTAGAACAGTAAGAAAACAGTTATTTATGATTGGACCAGTGTAGTATTAATGAGAAACAAGCCTGTGGAGGCTGGCTCCATTTAATTTAAAAACAAATAAGAGATACAACACAATGTTATAAATACAATTCTAAATACGATTTTATAGACATAATACTATATTGACTGAACTAATAACTGTGTTCAGAAGACTGTAGTTGTCCACATATTAATTACTCATAATCACATCAAATATTGACTGGAGACAGATGGACAGACTTGAATAGAGCATCAGTAGTTGGTGTCCTCGCACCGACTCGGGACAACAGGTCATCGAACTGGGGCAGGGTCAGTGGGAAGTACCGCTGAAAGCGGCCGTCATCCAGGCGCAGCTCCTGGAGGAGTTTGTGAAACTTACGGAGCTGGGTCCGCCTCTGAAGCATCCGATGGACCCCCGCACAGCGCCGAACGGGTTCACGCCGTTTTTCAGTCCTCCAAAGTAAATAGAGCACTGCTACTTTCTCGACAAAACCCATCTCAACCATTATTCAACAAGACCGGAAGACAACCTGCCTGGCAGAAGCCCCTCCCATGACGCGAATTTGCATCTGATAATGAGCGAATTTCACGCACAAATGAAGCGAGTAAACTCAAAATGTTCAACTCCGCTTTGATGTACCAAGATTAAAACTGGAACTAGACTAACTCTGGACTAATACCAGTAGTATTAAGAATTACTTAATGAGGTCCAAACATAAGTCTAAACCAGGACTAAACCAGGTTTAAAACTCACCTGACAATAGTCACATAATCTCTGTCGTCGGCCAGAGTCACGTTCAGAAACCACAGCGTCTCTCCTCGGACCAGGAACCGCCCGCTCACGTTGCTGATGGGTTGGGATGAGTTGAGCCTGTACCATGTGACGTTGTAGGGGACAGCTGAGAGGTTGAAGACTTCTGGAGACACCAGAGTGCTGTTGAGCATGGCCACGTCCCCGGGCACTGAGTAGATCCGGTCAAACTGCAGATCGAAGTTAGAGCACCCCTCTGTGGAACAAGAGCAGTTCAAGTCAGGACGTTATATTACCTCAGAGGTAAGTGGTCACTGTTGTGCAGTGTTGGGAAAGTTCACTTTCTACATGAACTAGTTCAAAGTTCAGTTCACAAATTTTAAAATGAACTAGTTCAGTTCATAGTTCAAACTTCAAAATTTTGAACTAAGTTCACAGTTCCAAAAATGAACTAGTTCATAGTTCTTTTTTTCCATATGTTGCTGCGAGCTATTATTTTTCAAAATTATTGCCACAGCCCATATACAGTAGAATCACAGACAGCAATTATAAGCAGAAAAACGTGCTGCTTGAATGGTCTTTTTTAATGAGGAATTATTAAAAGAAAAACAGGACAGTAATCATTAAGGTGCAAACGTTTTTTAATTTTAATAATTTTCCATGGTCCACATGCTAAAACAGAATATTGGAATCCTGGAAAAATATACCAGGCAGGTTCAACAAACAAGTTTCATGAATAGTAAAACCCTCTACTAACACAAACTGAGGTAGGAACCAGGCTGAAGTAGGAAATTAAGGTTTAACTCTTATCATAAACATTATAAAATTATTTTAAATGATCATTAGCCTTGCTACATGCTGCTGTTGCCTCCATGCTTTTTTTTTTTTTTGATGACGCGTCACGCATGCGGCGGACGCCGGTGCGACACGGGTGGCTGGTATTGCCAGATTTGGTGTTTTTCCGCTTCATATTAAGACCCGTTTGCGGCTGGTTTGCGGTGTGTTTTAGCCGGGTTTTCGCCTGGAAGGCTCTATAGAAATCTGGCACCCTATTGAACGAAGTTAACCTGAGAGAGCGTGCCGTTCACAGACACCAGAATGAACGAGTTCACAGTAACGTTCATCAGGCAGTAATACAGCACGTTCAGTTCACGTTCGCCCAAAATATGAACGAGTTCATGAACTATCGTTCAATGAATGCGTTCAGGCACAACACTGCTGTTGTGGAGTATTGAGTCAGTAACATGAATTACTTTTCTGGTACCCCAACCACTTTCTCTAATCAGAACAGCCATCTGTCACAATACAATATAAAAACAATATGAAAAAAAGACAAAAGAAGAGAACTTTTACAAAAAAAAAATCATATTCATTTTTTTTCCAATGCTTCAACAGCAACCAAATAAAGTCAGCAAAAATGACCTCTGTATAAGTTTGTTCATTTAGTTTCTACATCTTAACCTGAGTGGCTGCTTTGACCCGAGACAGGGTTCAACCTGGGGAAGGGCCAGTCATTCGCAGGGCTAACACTTAGAGACATACACTGACATAGACAATCATTCATTTGGTGTGATTTAGTTTCATCAATTCATATGCACAGCCACACATACACAGGACTGGAAAAAATACAAATGGTCCAAAAACTAATTTGTGCAGGGGTCTGCCTTTATGACATTCAGCCCCAAAATATATATTCTCACTCTTATTTTGATGGTTCTCAGACATGAGCTATTTTATTGACCTAGTGCCCTCAGTTGGACACAAATTTCAAACTGAACTTTCCTGTCCCAGAACGGGGACATATGGTGAGAGATTAGTGAGTAAAGCGCTCTTCCACACGACACATATGATAAAGAAAATAAATACTCTGGACCCAAACTTGTACATGTTGTACTTGTTCAAAATCTTCTTTCTTCAAAACCTGCCAGTTTGGATAGTCTCCACTCCACAATATTGCGCCGCTGTCACCATAACACAGTGAATGTTTAGACTTATTTTTTGTGTTATGTTATATTTGATTATTATTTTCTTTAAATCAAAAAAGACGTCCCAGTTATTTTATTGTTCTTTGATTTTTAGTGAGTAAAAGATGTAGCCAGATAAAAACATGATGTATTACACATTTTAACACATATCAATCCCATAATATAATAATATATCCCAAAGCTACAACACATATACAGTATGGCTTAGCACAGCCTTTCTCAACTGGTGAGTCTTTAGATCCCTCTACAACTGAGGACAGGAACATTTTTTTCCCCAAGATTTTACCCACAATTCCCAGTTGAGGAAAACAAATAAACAAACAAATAAAATAAATATTTATAAAATAAATTGGTGCATTACCACTAACTGGTCGCCCTTGAGAGCGTTTGCATGAGAGTTTGATGTGTTCTGTTGGCTTTAGTTGGTGTGACAGATCATGTAGTCTGTGATCCCTCTCAGGCAGTTCTGAATGTGTAAACCCCAGTATTTCAGTCATCATTGAAAAATCTGCTGAAACCAGTCTGTCAGTGTGTACTCTAGTCTTTTCAAAATCTGTAAAGACTGTGAATGTTGTGCAGTGTGTCTGACTTAAAAGTTCCCCTTTAAATGGATTAATCTCTGGTCTCTGGTCAGCTTGGTTAATATTAAATACTCAATTTTTTTTTAATGAAGTTAGAACGAGGACCCCACACAGAAACCCTGATGGCATCTGGCCTGAGGACAGCGCTGGCGTCGCTAATCAGTCAGTCAATAAGTTCTTATCTCGAGTACCCTCACTGCAACACTGGCCTGTGCAGAGTAAGTATTTACTGTAGATGTCCAGTTATTCCCACGCCCTGTCCCAGCAGAGGACAGTGGGCTGTGAGCACTCTTGAGCTGCTGCCACTCGTGTCTTTAGTGCACATCTGAACTGTGGCCATCTGGAGTTCTCCAGGAGCAGCCTACAAGTCCAGTTAAAACTGAAGCCCACATGAAAAGGTCTGTGCTACATAAAGGCTCAGGTCAAAGGTCAAAGCTCTCCTGCAGTTATAGGTCTGTGTGTGTTGTCTGAGTGCTTCAGTCTGTCATCTGGACGAGGGAACGGTAGCTTCTGTCAGAGGTGCTCATAAACAGAGCATATTTGTAAATATAAACCATGTTTTGAACGTTGGTCTCCAGATTAAAGTGTGCAGGTGTTTTTCTTCCTTTTGCAGTGCAGTTGTATGCTCTTTCTATTGGTCTAGTGGTGAGTAAACCTGGTTCAGAATGTGATAGCATAGCCTCACTAATCACAGATTTTTCAAACGTAGATCTAAGCCCTAACCTCAGAGAGGGACCACTGCCCTTAACTATCAATATTTCATACAAGGCCTGTAAAGAGGCTAAAGCTGCAGCTGTTGACTGGAGTTTGTCTCAAAACAGAGGCAGAACAATGTGATGGGTTTCAGACAAAAATCCTCAATTAGGGAAGCTCCATACCGTAGGCATAAAAAAGTAAAGAGTGGGTTTTATCGACAACTTTTTATCTTGATTGTTTCTGTTTGAAAGTCTTCAGTCTCTGATGTTGGGGTCACTCACAATGTCCAGCTAAAATATTATTAACATTATCTAAAATGCTCCAGAATACAGGGAATTAAAATTGTCTCCCCCCTGATGTTCAGTCCACATACTTGTGTCTGACTACACACCCAAAACTGTCAACATGCTTCTTTTGGTGACTTTTGCTCTTGGCTAATGCGCTGCTCAGACTCTACATCTCTGACCAAAATATTTTTGTGAGAGTTTTATTTATTTTCTTTTTTTTACTGTATTTGTACCATTATTTTACTTATATTTGTTCTTTATATAACCAGGTAAGTCAATTGAGAACCAATTCTCATTTACAATGACAACCTGGGCCCATGTTTGTCTTTAGTGGTGCGAGAAACCGAAGCACCTGGAGGAAACCTACGGTTGAGAACATGCAAACTCCACACAGAAAGGCCCTGCCCTGGATGGAAATCAAACCCAGGCACTTCTTGTGAGGCAGGAGTGCTAACCACTCTGCCACCAATATACAGTCAATATACATAATGCTTTATTAAGGTCTATAAATGTAACGTGTTGTAAATGATATTACAAATGTATCTACAGCTACAATATAATGCTTTTTACTTTTTATAGGTATCTTACCTTTTGTTATTTTTTATGAAATATATTTCAGACATAAAATTCCGGACTAAAAATAAGTCCCACCTTGGCCCTGCCTGAGGATTGAACCCACAACCTTCTTCCCACTTATGTTGTGTAAAAGTAAGAACTTCAAAACTCCACAATAATCCTATCCTTACTCTTGTGCTTTAGTTTTAATATATTATATATTATACTTATTTTACTACTACAGACTGACGGCTAACCTGCCTCTGCTTAACTTTGTATGAGCGGACACGATCCTCTGCATTAACAACAGCAACCACCAGAGTGCAACATAGCACTGTTGTTCAAGTCAATCAAACGGGAAAGCTTACAGTCAAAGTCATATAACAGCGGCTGGCTTTATTCAAACTGAATGTATGGGATAATAGTGGCTTACCTTTCATTCGTTCATATCCAGGGCACAGCCCAAACAGTCTGACCAAGAACAGCAGTTTTCCCAGAGTCCCAGCAAGGCCCATGTCTGAGAACACACACACACAGTACATTTTTAACCACAAGAGCAGGAAAGAAACAAGGACAGGCTTTAAACAAACACCACCGGCCTCTGAAGTTTAACGTCTAACTGTGTCCTACTCTGTACTTTTCCTCTTACAGACATGACTGAAGAATTTCCTGGAGTCACTTCTGATGAAAGAGTTGTGTCACACACTGGAGCAGGACCAGTGCATTCCTCAAGAGCTGAACGCAGTAGGGCAAGACTTAAAAACACTGACAAGACTGTTGAGATTTGTGAGAAAGATGGATTATGGACAAATAAATCTGACTATCTACTAGTCGTTTTATTGCTTATTGGTTTTTAGTGAGTTAAACATGTAGCCAGATAAACACATGACATATGGGGCGCAGTGGCTCAGTTGTCCTATAACTATAACGCAAACACAATATGGCTGCCAGCTGTGGCTGAAGTAGAATACCACATCCAGTGTGTGACTGTGGAGTGAATAAATAATGTTAGCTCTTTGAGTCCCTTGCGAAAAAAGCACAAATCCATTATTATTATTACACATCTCAATTCCATATATCCCATAATGTCCCACAATACTCACCCAAACCCTTCAGAAAACACCTGGTCATACACAGAACAAACATTCAACTTAAAGATCTCCCTTTTTTGAGTAAGTCCGTCAAAAAAATAAATCTTTTCAAAACACTTAACATAACAGCAGCCATGACAGTCTGGTGGAAACTTCACCAAATTAACAATACACCACTCACCCATCTGCGCACACAGCCATCTGGAATGACCCTGGCTTTACCAGCAACAACAAACCACTTCATTTCCACTAATGGGCACAACAGGGTATTACTCACCTCCATCACATTTTCATTAACAACACTTCTGTTCCACTCTCACACCTGGTTCAGGGACATGGCATTGGGAGTAAATGTTATCTGCAATATTTACAACTCAAATAATCCTCATTACATTTTTGGAGCATCAACAACAACTTACCAAACCCATCTGTTAATTTACTTAATATATTGTAACTTCTGTCAACAAACATCTTTCCAAAATTTACCGGCTACTCTTCTAGTCAGACACAAAACTTCCCACTCCACATTTAAAATGGGAGAGAGATGGTAACAGAATTCAATCAAAAGAGTAAAGGTTAAGTTTGACAACAGTGGTGAAGCATGCATATATTATGTATAGATTTACTTAATGAGTTTTAACCAAAGTCGAGTTATAAGTGTACAACCTCTTCTTTTGTCTTTGTGCAGCTCACAAACACCTGTGTGTAAATTATTTAGAGTTCCTTATTCTTTTTAAGTTCCTCTAGTTTGACCGACCCTAGCAGGGCCCATCCTGGGACCTCTCTAAACCATCCGATCGGTAGTAGCGACGGGCGGTGTGTACAGAGGGCTGGGACTTAATCAACGCGAGCTTATGACCCACGCTTACTGGGAATTCCTTGTTCATGGGAAATAATTGCAATCCCCAATCCCTATCACGAGTGGGGTTCAGTGGGTTACCCACGCCTCTTGGCAAAGGGTAGACACACGCTGATCCACTCAGTGTGTTATAACCACCTATTATTTCTCAATCTTGTGTGGCTGAACACTGCTTGTCCCTCTACATTTAATAATTTATCAGACGCTTTTGCGACTTACAAGTGAGGAAAACAATGGAAGAAATTTTAACAACACAAGGTACAAAAAGCATAAGTGCACAAAAAAACTAGTCAGTTTAAACCCAGCGCAGTATACAATGCTAAGGATAAGAATTATTATTATTTTTTTTTTTGAAGAAAGGAATCAATAGAAAGGAAGTAGAACTCAGTGTTTGTCAGTCAGGTGTTGACGGAAGAGATGTGCTTTTAGGCGTTTTTTAAAGATAAAGTTCTACAAAAAAACTCTTATATTATATTATTTTATACATGCTTACCTATAAAAGCCAACAGTTTACTCCTTGATCCAGTCAACAAGTCTTCAACACAAACCAAGAGTGCTCTCTCAAAGCAGCATGTATTTAATATGACTTTATAAGATAATTCCTCCATCAAGACTTCTTGTAATGTATTTGCCATTTCTTTTTGCAAAACTAGTGTTGTTGGTGAGCGTTGTAGATTACTGTGACGGCCTGTTCACTGGTCTCTCAAAACAAGGGTTAAGACGGCTGCAGCTTATTCAGAACACTGCTGCTTGGGTTCTGACTAAAACACATGCACGTGGCAGAGTGGTTAGCACTCCTGCTTCACAGCAAGAAGGTTGTGAGTTCAAAACCCGACTCAAACATCCTTGGCCGACTCCGGTCTTTCTGTGAGGAGTCTGTATGTCCTCCACGTGTCACTGTGGGTTCTCTCCAGGTACTCCAGCTTCCTCCCACTGAATGAATGAATATATAATATACATTTTAAGCATTATTTTAAAAAAGAATACATTTTCATATTGATTATCTATCAGTGAAACGTGAAAACAGCTGCAAAGCCATATAGTTGTATGTTAGCTCAGTAGGTTGGGTTTGTCGTCAGTGGCTGTATTTATATATTTAGTGCTTTTTTGAGTAAAGCTACTGCTCTCTTCTACTGTTTTGGTTCTTCTTATGAACTGTGTCTGGATGTTGTTGAGCAGGAGTCTGGACAGAGCAGAGCGTGGGAAGTCTGTCCAGTTCAGGAGGCCATGACACTGATGTGGGAGTTCAACTGAGCGCAGGAAAGAAGGAGGAGCTGGTGATCTGAGCTGATTCACTGCCAGTCTTATTTTGTGGGATTAAATAACAACCAGGACTCCCCTGCAAAAGAGATTTTGTAATCTCAGTGGATCTGACCTGGATAAATAAAGGTTAAAAAAATACAAATAAAAAAAACTGACTGCAAAACAACAACTTGTTTTTCTGCACTTAGTTTTATATGTCTTGTACAAGTTCGCATTTAATGAATGTAATGAATGTAATTAAAAAAATATATATAAGTTAAAGTATTTGCAAGTTACAGACTTAGATGATAAAGATCTTTAAGCATTTTGAAGTTTTTCTTCTTTTCAGTGAATCCTGGAAACAGCTGGGAGCCTGAGAGCATGGAGTTTTCTTATTTCTGCTCGAGGAGGGCTCCTGCCATGAACAGTGTCAGTTCTGGTGCCCCTCATATAAACATATCAGAGCTTTGGAGTCATGGAGATAATAACATCAACACATCACACTCCTCTTTTTAGAGCATGTGAATAGCTATGGCAGCCCAGCAAGGACAAACCCAGGGGTCAGGGTCCAAGTGGGTTGTGGATAAGTTCTTAGTTGGTTGTGAAGAATGTGGTACCAAAAAAAAAATTTGGTTACTGTAAAAAGTGGGTTGCAAGAAAATTTTCCCAGTGAACCAAAACTGCCTAAACCTTCATGTAAGATGTAGAAAATGCATGTGTGAGGCATGCTTTTTCCTTAAAAGGACTCCCAGAACCAGAGCAGCCAGAGCCAAAAGTCCCAATTAGCAGCTGGAAAAGAATAGCACTGTAACCGGTGCTATTATACAGAAGGGGGATGTCCAGGACAACAAAAGTGGGAGGAGGTTTGCCGACTTAGCCAGCCCTTGCTTTGGCCCACAGCAATTAAAGGGCAATGTGCAGCCTGGTCCCGCAAATCAGAAGATGCACCCCTCTCCAGACCCCAGCGGAGGTGCACTCACAGGTCTCCAGCAAAAATGCGCACTCCAGCGCAGACAGAAGAACAAACCGGACATCAAATGCTAGTGACCCAAGCCCTGTCGATGCAGCTTCTGCAGAAATGCGGTCGATGTACCGGTCTGTTGTGGTAAAGAAGGAGCTGAGCTGCAAAACACTGAGTCCGGTATAGCGTCAGGCGTTTGCTGTAGGCTAGATGTTCTCTTACGAACCTGTCTGTATTTTCTCTTTTCTGCTTCTCGTGAACACACTTTGCAAAAGGGCAACAAAAGTATCAGACTCAGCAGATGCCTCCCACTGCCCCCACTGAGGCTGTAGCGGCCAGCGGCTCTAGGTCTGGGGCTCGGTCTGGGAGTCGGTCTCGGGACGATCGAGGGCTCCGGTTCTTTCTCCAGTGCTTTTTTAACATGCTTATTGTTTGACGTAATATAATTATTATTTTTGTTGAAAATAGTAAAGATTTTTTTTTAATAGTGGTATGTGTTTATTTATATAATTTAGTTTGAAAGTCTGGCAGCACTTTGAAGAAACAAGCTGGCCCTCAAGCAAATTTAGTTTATGGCCCCTGGACTAGGGAGTGCATTCGGACACAGCCCCGGTCTTTGCCATAAACCACAATGGCACAACACACAGCAGAGGGGTCATTTTAAGGGGTGTCCACAGCGCCTTAGATCACCACCTGCAAACCCCCCAGGGATCCACACGCGAGGACAAGGAAGTGATTCAAACACGGGAGAGGTATGCGAGGATCTGGTCTCAATTACCTTCAGACCTGGCCCACAATTAGCGTGTGCGCCAGGTGTGTGCCGAGGCACGCTTCACAAAACAGGTTCGGGAGGAGAAGAAACTCTCCACCCTGCCACACATGGATGTGTGGCAGGGTGGAGCAATTTGAACTAATGAGAACATGCTTTTGACTCATATCTTTCATTTGGTTCAACCCTGTAACATTTTTAACAATGTCCCTTAAACATAAAGTTAAACTTAATTCTAACCTGTTTTTTTTTCTCATGTTTATTGAACCCAGCCCTGTGTTTACAGTGATTGGGTGCTCAGCTATTGTTTTACTGTCTACTCTTTAAAGGATTTAGGTATGGTACGGTGGACGCCTGTTTAAGTGTGGGAGAGTCATCAGACAGAGTAGTGCTCCTTCTGCAGGACATGTCCACTGACTGAAGAACTGAAGAATAACAGCTGCAGGGAGCAGTCACTCTGTGAAAGGGATAAACACAGACCGCAGTAATGACAACAGCAACTGACTTTTATTGGGGTCAAACTGGTGATGCTTCCTTCACTTGACACTGCTAAGGTTCAAAAGTAACAATATTGTATCTCAGTTGTCTCAGTATCCAATAATCCAGTCGAGAAGTAAGCAGGAAGCTAAAAAGAAGGATCCTGACCACTTGCTGTTCCCTGTTGAGTGGTGTGTTGAGGCAAAGTCCCTGATCACCCCTCCTTTCAGCCTGAGAAGCCTGGTGTATCTAATTATCATTAGCAGTTGCCTGCACATGGTGCACTTAAAAGTGATGAACCTGTACTGGTAGGAGTGTACACTGGAACCCAGGAGCGCAAGCACAAAGAAGTGCCTCAAACATTTGTGAAGTGGACTATAAGCGTGGCCGTGCAGAAGGACAGCCAGTAAGCACCTGAATGCATTAAATTGCTGGAGGTGTTAACTTGTTTTCTTTTTGAGACTTAATTGTTTAAAAAATGGCTTGGATTTATATTGCACCCTTCAAGATACTCAAAAGCACTTTACAGAATTCAATACTCATTCACTCCACAGTCACACACTGTTGGTGGTAAACTACTTTTTTTACGGCTGCGTGTTCCAGTTCCTGCCAATATCCAGCAATGTTGCACAGCCACAATCAACAACCTGTTCAACTCTAAGGGAAGAAGATGTGTTGCACTGCGTCCCACCAGATAGGACTGTATTTTGTGTACATAGAAAAAGTCTTAGATCTTTTTAAAAGCATTAAACAAATCAGAGGCTGATCATTGGGAGTGGAATCCAGTTGATAGTGTAGAGAGTTGTCCTTTTTAAGTGTGGAAACTGCACATGAGATAGCACTTGACATTTTAGATGAGGAAAGGAACAAACCGTCTCCATGTATAGATTTTTTATTTTATTTTATTTTTTCCCACAGTTTTCTAGTTTCTAGAGCCTATTACAGTTGTCCTCATAAGGGTAAATGGCTTCACCCAAGATTTTGTGTTTATCATTCATATTCTCTAAAAAATGGCCAAAAAAACAATTCTGCCAACTGTAGTTGTTTTCAACAATAATGTAAAGTCCAGTAAAATGGAAAATTTTTAAAAGGCTTATTTTTTTTCTTGTTGGGCATCTGTTGCCTGTGGTTTTTGTGAGAAAAGTGCTTACTGGCTAAAACTAAATATGTTAATAAAAAATAAATTATTAAAACACTGTCAGTTGATTACCTTTCTTTGTTAGAGTTAAGATCACCTAGGTTTTAGAAATAGTAAAATTATAAATGGTGCATATTAAATGATTAAATGAATTATGATCAGCGACCGGAGCAGCCTTAATTCATTTTCTTCAGCTAGATATAGCCCTGGACAATAGTCAATTAATTGCATGGCTAACACTTAGAGACATATACTGACAGACAACCGTTCACTCTCACATGCATTTCACATGGGGACATTCAGAGTCACTTATTCACCTGCAACAGTGAAAGAAGGCCAGAGTATATGGAGAGAACCTAAAATACAGCAAAGAAAGTCACAGAAAAGCTGTTTAGAACAGTGGTTTTCAAACTGTGGTACCAGGACCCCTGGTGGTTCTCCTGAGTGGTACTAGGAGTCTTTGCTGAATCCAAATACTTCAAGAGAAATAGCTCCTAGGTTCTTTTGCTTAGTTACATTACACACAGCAGCTTAAAATAAAATAGACATTCCAAAAATAGACTACAACAAGCACCTTATCCTCCACCGAGCGCTGGGTTTAACAACTTTCACAAACAGGATAATTTACAGAAATAACCTGAGTGACTCCACACCAATAAAATGCATTGACTCATGTTTTGAATAAAAGGCTTTGTTTGACATTAAAGATTATCATCAGGCGTTTAAACAAGAGCTATATGTTTAGGCTTTATGTTTGTATGAGTAGGTGGTATTTGGAGAGACAAATATGTTATGAGATGGTACTCACTGGTCTAGACTTGGTTTGACTGGAGCTGTTTCGATGTGCTCTGTTGTTGGTTGTGTCACAGTGAACACTTGACACGATAGCACCTGTTGGGAAATGCGGCGAGAGAACAAATGTGCAATGTTTGATTTGAGTTGAACGGAGATGAACACGTCCACTTGGTTGTTTAAGTTTGATCAAGAGGCTGTGCTCGCTCAAGTGAACTTTGTTCATCTGCTATTGGTGCAGAGACGTACAACTGAATCCAGGTTATGTTTATGGGCCCTTATGTAGCCACAAAACATGACCCTGATGAACTAAACAAATGTCAAAAGGCTCTGAAATCCTTTAAAAAGGATCTGTTTAACTGGCTTAAATCTTTAGGGATTGACTTCTCATGTATGGGCCCCTGCCTGTATTAAAGATAATTTGATTTTCTGTGGCTTTTCGGTGAGTTGTGCTTTGTGAGTCCCTTACTCTCCAGCCATGTCAGTTTCCAGTTATTCCTTCATTCATATAGTGTATAGTATTGGTAATACTGCAGCAGTGTCTGGTTCTTTTAACCGTGATAATGTTTTCATGGAAAGTACAAAGTATCATTATTATTACCATATAAATTATATGTGTATTACCAAAGATTTTTAATCAAGTACAAATGTCCTTTTGATATTTATTTAAATAATTTTGAATACAAATATTTGTCACATGTTGTTGCCATTGATCTGTTGAAAAGCCGAATGGTGTAGCAGAAGTAAACAGTGAGCTGAGCTGTCAGTAAGATATGAGTCATAATACAAAGGCCAATTATGACTCATTACATACAAACCTGAGGCAGCAGTTAACAGCGCACACAGAAATCAAATATAATAATAAACATGGCCTTTCCTGACTCTGCTCTGACAGCTGAGGCAGGTTCCATCCACAGGTTGTTTTTGCAACATTAAAGAAATAGCATATTTATAAAGTTTTCTTGTATACACATCAAAAGTTTGTTCCTCTCTGTGAACCAGAGCCAGTGACCTGTGCTGCTCTTTCTGTTGCTCTGTACTTGTGTTCCTCGAATGATGGAGAACTGCTAAGCAAAGCAAAAAAACAAGGAGAAAAGGATGTGATCCTGTTCACAATGAAGAAGTGAAACTCCAAACAGCAACACAAGCATCATTCAGAGCGACACACCAGAGGGAACACAGAGGCTCCACACTGAGGGCCATGTGCCTTTCAATTTCCTCCACAGTATGATCTGTAAAGTAGTGTATATTCAGAATATCCAACAAACTGGGGAGCAGTGGCTCAACAGAGCGGTCAACCTATAACCGGAAGGTTTGTGGTTTGATTCCCACACTCCCCAGTTCATACTGCCGTTGTGTCCTTGGGCAAGACACACACCCACCTTGCTTCCAGTGGTGGTCCAGCTGTGACACTGGTGTATGAATGTGTGTGAGTGTATTTGGTGGGGGTCAGATCTCTGTCAGTCTGCTCCACAGGGCAGCTGCTACAAAAAGTAGTTTACCACCACCAGTGTGTCACTGTGGAGTGAATGAATAATGGACTCTGGAAAGTGCTTTGAGTACTGTGAAAGGTACAATTTACTGTAAAGCCAAGCCATTATTATTAACTGTAGCTTCGTCAAATAACTAAGGTTTAGGCTATCTTATCATCCCAAAAATAGACTACAACAAGCACCTTATCCTCCACCGAGCGCTGGGTTTAACAACTTTCACAAACAGGATAATTTACAGAAATAACCTGAGTGACTCCTGAGTGACCAATAAAATGCACTGTTTGACACTAAAGATTATCATCAGACATTAAATCAAGAGCTATGCTATGTTTAGGCTTTATGTATCCAATACATATTCTATATTCTTCCATTCTGGTCCATGTTGTCAGAGCACATCTTTATTTATTTTTTATATCGCGTGCACATGCACAATCCTATATATCACATGCACACTCACTGCTGTGCTCCTAAAATCATACTGTTGACTTTATGACCTTAAGTAACAAGAGTTAGGAATAGGAGTTAGAAGAACTTTAAGGAGGTGTTTTAATGAGTTAAAGGTGTAGGTAAAGTGAAAAATATTTCATTGAAACTATTATTCTATATCTCTGTATAACACTCCTTACTGGCTTAGGCTGTCTTAATGGTTTCAAATAAAGAGGCTCAAATATAAAATACAGATATCTGGATAAGCAACCTTTTCTGCTCCTTTTGACTGTGGGACAAACCATAAACTTGGACTTTGGAATAGTTTTCAGATCTACTGCATTTTTCTACACGTATCTACACATCCTAAGCCAACACATGGTCTTTCTGTGAAGAATCTGCCCGTGTTACTGTGGGTTCTCATGTCTCGGGCCCAAAGCTACTGGGATTGGCTCCAGTTCCTTCTGCTAAGGTCTGTTAGGGCAACCCCTAACAGACCTTAGCAGAAGGAACTGAATAAATGCATTTTTCTAAAAGATTAAAACTGATGGATGAACTCTAGAAATGTTTTAGAAGCCTATAGAGTGATGTGTAAAGCCCAGATGGAGGTCACACCTGCACGGCCCCCTCCCACCAGTCCTACAACTGTGCGTTTCTCTGGGACAGGTCTGTAGGCACATCCTAGGACATCATTATCATTGACCACAAGTTTATTTAAACGTTATAATTTCTTTAACCTTTAGATGTCTCTTTTTCTCTAACCCCAGTAAGTGTGGGAAGAGGAATGTTTTTCCCTCTAAAGTTATAAATGGACACTACATTATTTTAATCACCTCAGAGAGAAATCTCATTATTCCACTGCCACAGAAATACAAGTGTACATTTCCATCAGCACATACAGCACTGAGCTGCAACACCAGACATTAACATATGATTAACCCTCTTCACTGAGCTCACACAAACCTCTCATGCTGACTGACTTGATCATGCACTGGTCCTGACCCAGACTTTCCCTGCCACGATCTTGATCTGGACCTGGTCTCAGTCGCTAAAGGTTATGGTCTTGTCTCGCTCTTGGTCAAGTCTGGTCTTAGGCAGGATGTTCTCTACACAAGGGCTCGCTCTTCTGACATATTTCACTATTTGAAATGCTATCTGAAACATTCTCTTCATCATGAATAGAAGTAGTTCCAGTGAGGTCCTGTTCACAACCCAGGTGAACAGTGAATTGATTTCATTCTGCAATGGTCTTTAGCTGAGCTCAAACACAACCAAACACAAGATGACGGCTGTGACAGAGAGTACTTTGCACTGGTGCCCTCTTTAAGCCCATTTCTTCAAAGGTATTCAGAAAGAGTGAGGAAGTCAGGGCTCTGTGGTCAGAGTCATTTAAACTAAACATGCAACAATCAACATGTTTAAGTAAGGCATGTTCCAAATCAGTCTAGACAATGTTACGAGAATAAACAACATCAACTCAGCAGTTACCAGTGACCAGTCCTGGTGATTTTACTGAGACCCAGTGGACAGTGAGCCTTCCTGTTCTGTGTAAACAGACTAAAGTAAGAATAGCTCAGTGACTCACCTCAGACTGAGCGACACAAAGGCATTGAGCTGACAGAGGGAGGACCCGCCAAGAGTGAAATGAGCCGAGGGAAGCACAGCCCTGACCTGAGCGCTGCATGTGTCCCGCCTCTGACAGATCAACAACACATGTCTGACCAGGGTATCTCCGCCTCATCGTCCAAATGTAACTCATCCATCAGTCGCAGTTCTGTCAAATATCAAGCACTTTCAAATGTCCCAGAAAGAAAGGTTTTAGGTGCATTTTCTTTCCATGTTTTGAAGTGAATTAAGTTTTCTGTGTCTTTTGGTTATATTCTTATTTTGTAGCAGAGACTGTTCAGTACAAGTTCAGGTCTTGCTGCTGTGTGGGCAGTTTTCTTAAGCACGTTATATATAATTTAACAAGACACTCAATCACTTCATGCTCCTGCTCATCTACTTTTCTACAAATGAAAATATCAAAATATGGTGTTAAACTGTATGAAAGTAGCTTTTTTAGAAGGTTATTAAAGAAGTCAAGAAATCATAACATATTCAAGTTTGCACTACTTTTACTACTGCAGCCCCAAGTATTTTTTTTTTCACCATTCCTTTATTTTTACCAGTGTACCTGGAGGAAACTCGCATTTTCACTTTTTTACCCTTCTTTGCGCTGCCATTGTTTTTTTAAAATCTATTTTATATTTTATACTATATTTTTAAGTCTTGAAATGACTGATGACTGAACCATCACCGGTTTGCATTGTATTTAAAATCTCAAATATTTACCTAAAAAAATCATAAGTTTGTCAAAATGTTGTATAATGTAATTAAATGCAATTGTTCAGTCAGTCTGACAGTTATTAAAGAAACTCTAGCTCCATAAACTCAACAGGTAACTCAGATACAGACACTTTTTATTTTTACCAGTGTACCTGGAATGTTGTTAAACTCGCATTTTCACTTTTTTACTTCTGTCAAATGGCAACTAAAACAGAAATCCAAATAGTATTAAAATAGTTTTTAATACTTACTGAAATTGAAATGCATAATTTTAAGATTATTGGAAAATTACTGTAATATCATCTACAAACAATGCTATATTGATTATTAATAATTAAATTTATCAGATTCATGATTTACAGGAAAGAATCGTTATGATTGGACAGCTATTTACTTACTATTATTAAATATACTGTAGTAATGTTTTGTCATTTTTAAAGTGAAAAACCACACCTACTGTAAATTGTATTTTTTCAGTGTAATGAAAAAGGTCAGCTGAGAATACAAATTGGAAAAACATGTCTAAATATCAAAACATGTACATTTGAATGTGTTATCAGGGCCTGTTAAAAGAGAACTCTTCATACATAAAAGGTTAGAGGTAGACTGAACAGACAGACTTTGAACAGAGAGGTCAGTAGGATTGGTTAATATGGTCGTGAACCCTCAGTGGCGTGTTAGAGCTGAACACTCACCCCCCCACTCGTAGTGTCCCTCTGTCACAGCCTCCTCAGGTCATGTGGATGTCCCCTAAAAACATCTCCAAGCCTTGTTGAGTTCAAATCTTACATGTGGAACGTGGCTCAGACTTCCTCTTCTCAGAGTCCTCTGCACATGTTGCAATTTCCTTCACAAGGATCTTTTGAAAGCCAGAGCGTGTCCTAATCAGTTGAGCAACAGTTGGGAGGAGGGCATACCGGGATGTGGTCATGTGATTCACTCTCAGCACATACTTCAGGGCTGTGTTACAACATGTTTACAAGAAGGACAGTAGCTTATTGAGATGATTAAACTGATTTGTCAGATTTATTCATAAGTTTATGCTGGTTTATGAGTTCACACGTTCAGGGTCTGGGTTCTGTGTGGTTCATACTCTGTCTGACTGAGACCTCTGCTGGTCACAGTGTAGATAAACCCCTCACACTCATGGTGTCTGCTTGATTTTCTTCTTAATTGTAGCACTTGAAAAACATTTTTCCAAACATAGCGTCACATTCTCTTCAAATAATTTTGGAAAACTAGAAGCATTCTATTGTTGGTACTGAGCATTTAATAAAAATAGCTGCTTTTGAAAATAGTTACAATTGCAGAACCCACTTAACTCAACAAGTTTACTACAAAAAAGAACAACCGTAAGCATTATAATAACATTTCTGGCATAAATAGTCTGGGTCAACGTTCATTTGGCATTTTTAAATATGGGTCCCCACAACTAAAGTTTGGGAAACACTGATAGTTTAGGAGCTAACAAAGTATACACTGGTGTAGCGCACTTCAACTCTGTTCAGTGTTACATAACAACTAGTGCTGGGCACTATAATGCATTATCGCGGTAATGCATTAATTAACGCTGACAATAATTTCATTGTGCATTAACGCAGCCAGCGCCATCACGCCATCACGCGCCATCACGCGGTCATCACGCGTCATCACGCGCGTCATCACGCGCCTTAACCAATGAGAGCATTAGGTGGAGCTAAGACTGCCGCTCACAGGAATTGTCCTGGATTTATCCAAACATGCACAACAATACTAAATAACTTTCAATTCCACCAGTCTGTCTCTTTGTGTCAGCTCCTCCCCTTTCCTTCTCACAGATCCTCGCTGTGACAGATGCTCTGCTTGGGGCTGATTTAGTTCTCTTTAGCACCAGTGATCGAGATAACTTTTTTTTATTATTTTTTGCTAATAGTCAGAATGAAGCCAGTGTTTATAAGCCATTTATAACAAAAATGTAAGAAACCTAATAATTAGTGCAGACAAACTGAGCAGTGTGAATCTTCAGATTTTCTTTCTGATTCTGATTTTACTATCAAGGTAACAGATTAATAAACGTTAACTTTCTGTTGCTCAGAAGGTGTCTGTAATAATGTTCTGAGTATGGCTCTGGACTAACTCGTTTTTCTTAAACAAACTAGATAAAAAGTTAATGTCCTGTGACAGCTTTGGTTATATCTTAAATTGATTAAATTAATGTTTAAGTTGAAATTTACCAGAAATATTTGACGGAAAAATCTGAATGCCATTCGTCATTTTGACGGATTATTCTGAGGGTGATCTATTGTAATTCCTACTCCTGACCAGTTGGTGGTGAATGTACAAATCAATCAGCAATTATCTTGAATCGTGTTGTCTTTGTCACGCAGCATTCAGTTGCAAAAAGGTCACGGCAGCTGAGTGTGAGTAGTTTTTTTGAAATAGTTCTAATATTGTTAATTAAAATAGTTCTGATATTGTTAATAAAGTTGAAAAAAGAGGACATGATTCAGTGGTGGATGAAGGAGGACAAACAGAGAACACTGAGCAGTCACCAACAGCTGTTATGGGACAATCAAGCAGCAAAAGTGTAGCAGCAGAGCGGGTTTTAGCCTTCAGAATCAAATTCAGACTGTAATAAGATAGATGGATTCGATTACGCACAGGCGAGCGCACGGTTTAGGTCAATGCGGACCAGGAGAAAAATTTGAGTTCAGGGCAGGCAGACAGATCTACTGAACAGCAATTGAATTAGTTTCAGTTCATTTTTGTTATTTCCTTTTTGTCGGAATCATATTGTATAATATAATGTGTTCTCTAGAGTTCAAGCACGAAATACAGTATCCCTCACCTTTTTGTGTATCTGTTGTTGTTCATAAATAAAACGAATAATCTGTCCTCTATGCTCGTCTTAAATTTTTTTTTAAATGTGTGACAAAAAGCCATTATAAGTCTTATTAAAGTATGAAAATTAAAAATGACAGGTAATAATAGACTAGGATGGAAATTTTACGACGGGTGAGAAAGTCTAGTGAGACCTCTGGTGGACACCTGGGCTATTTTGTCAGACCATGAGGACCCCCTTACGTGGGGTACGTGTCGATGAGTCTTCAAAAAGTCTGTTCATCTGATTGGTGTATGTGACCCATAATGTCTGCTGGGATACTATAAAACAGAAATTACTTGTAACTTATGTAAAATCATAATATCAAACTGTAAAAAATCAAAAGTCTGAACCAACAAATTTATTGAGACTCTAAAGTGATTAAGAATGATGTAGTTATTTTGCTACTGACTGAAATACTGAGTATTTTGATTATATGACAGTCACTACATGACACAGGTCAGGGCTGTTCAACTTCAGAGGAATTATTGGACAGAAATAACAACAACAAAAAAGTGTCTGAGAACAAGTAATATCATTTATAGCCTTTTTGATTGTGGAATTACAGTGGCAAGAAAAAGTATGTAACCTATTTGGAATTTTATGGTTTTCTGAAAAAAATTATCTTAAAATGTGAACTGATCTTCATCTAAGTCAAAGGACTTGAGAAATATAATGTGTCTGAAAATAATTACACAAAAAACATCTTATTCTTTTATATCTTTATTGAGGTTAATGACCTCAAAAAAGCTAACTGGAGTCAGGTTTTAACACACCTGTATTCTTGTTAAGATAATACGTTTGGAAGTGTAGAATACAGCTACTTTGATTAAAACCCCTATCTCACTATATCTCACCAAATAGAGCTTTCAGAGGACCTACAATCAAGAATTGTTGCTTCACATAAAGCTGGAAAGGGTTACAAAGTTATTTCAAAGACATTCACTAGTCTACAGTTCGGCAAACAATCTACAAATGGAGACGCTTTGGAACTGTTGCTACTCTACTAAGAATTGGGCGCCCAGTCAAAATTACACCAAGAGCACAACAAAGACTCATCAATGAGGTAAAGAAACAACCCTGAATGACAGCCAAAGATTTGAAGGCATCATTTGAACACCACAAAAATAATGCTTACTAAAAATAACATTGCTGCACGCCTAAAGTTTGCAAAAGAGCACATTGACACTCTACTGTGGTATTGGCAAAATGTTTTGTGGACTGATGAAAGTAAGATTGAACTATTTGGAAAAAACACAAAGCTCTACATCTGGTGTAGAAAGGACACGGCATATCATCATGAAAACATCATCCCAATTGTAAAGTATGGAGGAGGAAACATCATGATTTGGGCCTGCTTTGCTGCATCAAGGCCTGGCCAGCTTCAATCATTGAGGGGAAGATGAATTCCCAAGTATATCAGACAATTCTTCAGGATAATGTGAGGATGTCTGTACGTCAGCTGAAACTATGTAGAAGGTGATGGAACAGGACAATGACCCAAAACACCTGAGCAAGTCCACAACAGAATGGCTTCAGAAAAACTAAATCCGCCTTTTGGAGTGTCAAAGTCAGAGCCCAGACCTCAACCCAATAGAGATGTTATGGATTTACTTGAAGAGGGCCATACACATGAGACGTCCAAAGAATATGACAGAGTTAAAGCAGTTCTGCAGGAAAAATGGGCTAAAATTTCTCCAACGATGTGCAGATCTGTTCCACAGCTACAGGAAGCGCCTGGTTGAGGTTATTGCTGCCAAGAGTAAGGGTCAACCAGTTATTCATTCTAAGGGTTCACTTACTTTTTCCACTGCCATTTTGTATTTTAAATGAATGTGTTCCATTAAGACTATGTGTAGTGGTGTAAAGTCTCAGGGCACCTGAGGTACTCCTTCTAGCTCCACCTTTCTCCAGCCCCTCTCATTAGGAAACTATTTAAAGCACCTGTTTTAAAAAGGCTTCCGGCTCAGCTGCTGCTTGTGCTCTGCTGCTGCTGGGTTTTCTGCAGTTTGGGTGCCATGTGCTCTGGTCTGAGGTTCCTATTAACTGTCACAGTGGTTGCTAGCCTGTTGTTGTTTTGTCTGTTGTTTGTTTCTGTTTGCTGCTGTTTGTTTTTGTTAGTTCCTGCCTGTGTTAACTCATTTGGTTTTCATTTTTGTCCTAGTTTGGCAAATACTGTTTGGTTAGTTGCAGTTTGTCTTATTTGCTTCATTTTTGTTACTGTGTTGTGTTTATTGTAGTTGTGATGTAACTGGGTTCACAGTGTGGTTAACTAGTTTTTTATATTTTCTAGTGACGCTGGGAGTTTCCCTAGTGGTTGAGCTAGGCACATGGGTGAGGTCTCCCCACCTATGCATGCGAGTCAGTGCACTGGGTTACAAGTTTAGTCTGCACATTGTCTTTGCCGTGTCTGTGTCCACAAAGGGGTGGCACCCCTGGGCACCTCCTTAAAGTAGTCTGCTTACCACCGGTGGCCCCAGCTAGCTATCTTTTGTTTAACCTTTTTGATAGTCTCTGTATTTCTTTAACCAGTTTTCTAGAGGAAGTGCAAATAGTGTCATTTAAATCTATTTTAATAAATGATTTGGTTTTTGATTTGTGAAACACGTCTCTGTCCATTTTAAATCAGATATTGACCTGTGTGTCCTTTTTCTTTTAACAACTTCCGATGCTTACAATAGTTCCTGGTTCAAACCCCCAGGTGGCGTAGTTGAATTCACATTACATCTTTTTTCTGTTAGACCATACATCACCCTACTCGCATCGCCACACATGAAAGGTACATTTTTTTTATGTAATTATGCCATATAACCAGTCTGGGTTCAAGAGCGGACATTCCACCGAAACTGCACTGCTCTCAGTCATCGAAGCCCTGAGACTGGCAAAGGCAACATCCATGTCATCTGTACTCATCTTACTGGATCTGTCTGCTGCTTTTGACACTGTTAATCATCACATCCTCTTGTCTTCTCTCAGTGCGAAGGGTGTCTCTGGAATGGCATTGCAATGGTTCAAGTCGGCAGTGGGGCGGCAGTAGCTCAGTGGGTAGAGTGGTCGTCTTTCAACCGGAAGGTAGGCGGTTCGATTCCCACTCCCACCACAGTTCATACTGTCGTTGTGTCCTTGGGCAAGACACTTAACCCACCTTGCCTCCAGTGACTGTAACACTGGTAATTACATTAGAACAATGTAAGTCGCTTTGGATAAAAGCGTCAGCTAAATGAATAAATGTAAATGTAAATGTAAGTCTTACCTCTTGGATAGGTCATTCAGAGTATCCTGGAGAAACAAGGTCTCTGAGCCCCAACATCTCAAGACAGGGGTGCCACAGGGCCAATGCTTGGACCGCTACTCTTTTCCATATACATGACATCCCTTGGCTCTGTCATTCAGAGCTTTTCCTATCACTGCGGATGCGGATGACAATCAACTCCACTTGTCATTTCAACCTGAAATGCCTGAGTGACATCTCACTCAGGCATGCTGAAGAACCATCACCTGCAGCTAAACCATACCAAAAACAGAACTGCTTGTGATTCCGGCCAACCCAAAGAGCTACCACAGATCCATGTGCTCTGCAAATGAACAATGTCTGGTGGTACCATCCCACAAAGGAAAAAAATCACTCTCACGTACATTCTCTGGATCCGTCTTGATCCGATCTTTAAAAAACGCCTGAAAATACATCTCTTTCTTAATTCTAGTTCCTTTCTATCTATACCTTTTCTTCCAAAAAAAAAAAAATACTGTTACTGCTTTGTTTACTATGCAGACTAGTTTTTGGTGCACCTTGTGTTGTTAAAATTGCTTCGATTGTTTTCCTCACTTGTCGCTTTGGATCAAAGCGTCTGCTAAATGACTAAATGTAAATGTAAGCCAACACACATGGATCAATATTTGCTGTTTGATTCCCACCAACCTCTGCAGCACAAGCTGGGAGTCAATAGGACTCTTCAGCACAGAGCTCATGAGGTGCCCACAACCTCAGAAGGCAAACGGAAAGAAGAACAACACATTCGTAAAGCCCTGAGAGACTGTGGATATTTCAGATGGACATTCAACAAAAACAAGAGGACACAGAAACTAAACAGACAGGAACCAGGGACAAAAGGGAAGGGTGCAGTTATCCTTTATGTTTATATTTTCTACAAACACAACATTCTAGTCCACTTTAATGACACTTTAATAGTCCCTTGATGATATCTTGGGGCTGGGGTTCGACGACGATTTGCCCCCGTCTCATAGCGGCTGAAAGCAGGGAAAAGAGCGACCCTGACCCTGACCCTGATTCTCTTGCACCGTCGGATGAATGCCTGGACCAAAGGAACCCTGGATTCTTTATTCTGGTTGGGGAACAAGGGAGCCTTGAAGCCATAAGCACAATGAAGAGAGCCCCGTGGCTGGTGAGTGTGTTGTGTGCATACTCAATCCACAGCAGGTGGTCGGACCAAGACGAGAGCTCCTGCGAGGTGACGCAGCGCAGTCTCCAACTTCTGGTTCAACTTCTCTGTCTCGGTCCGCCACTGCCATCCGCACCAGGTCTAGTTACCACCCGGCACCCAGACTGTCCGCAGCCCCACGTGTCTTGTAGAGGGCCATCCCGGGACATCCTGTCCGCCCCTGCATTAAGTGTCCCAGGCACATGCCGCGCCATGAAGGAGGCCAGATGTGTGTCCTCCCACAGTAGGGTCTCTGCCACCCTCCGGTGAAGAAGGGATGACCTGGTCCAGCTTTGAAATTGCCCCGCGGTCTAGGAGTGAGGAGACCTCTTTTGACGGTTCATGGCTGCTGCCCGAGTTGTGAGCTGTGTGCGAAGGACACCGCAGAAGGAAGGGGGAAGACGGGCCGACTGCAGGGCATAGCCCCTCCTCAACTGGGAGTCCAGTTGCCCTACCCTCTCGGGAGGGGGCCCGGCTGGGAGTAGGTCGCTGTCTGAGCTCGAACCCCCTTGGTCCCAAGGCCATGGAGGGGGGCGGACCCTAGCTCGCTCCCGGGATCCCGCAGACACCTGTCTGCCACAGGTCGCTGCTGGGATGTTATGGAGGCTGATTTCACCCGGTCTAACAGAGACTGGATGTCAGGACCAAACACGGAGGAGTTGGAGAGCGGCAGACCGAGGATGCGTCTCTGCTCTTGTTCCTTCAGGGAAGACAGGCCGAACCACAGGTGTCTGGCACCGAGCTGTGCCATTATTGGTGCGGCCCATCCACGACGAATGATTGGATCCTCAGGAGAACAGCTGCTGTGGTCTGGACCTTGTCCATCTCCTCGGGCTTGGAGCCCGCCAGGAAAGCCATGTTGCTAGCCAACGCCACCACCTGAGTGGCGTTAGCATAGCAGCAATCCAACAGCGACATTGTCAACCTGTCCTTCTCCGATGGTAGAGCCAGCTTACCGCTCGGCCAGGGGGTGGATGACAGGAGCAGGCACATCCTCATACCGTCTACGATGGGTGGAACGCCGGGAATATCTCCAGCCTCACATGTTGCAGTAGCCCAAATAACCCTGGTGAGGCCTCTTGCTGAAAGCAGGTTCTGCCACTCATGAGGGGGGCGGAGAACCCAGTGCAAGAGGAGGCAGCGCCTTCCCGCGGCTCTCCCTGTCTCGCTTCCCGCTGCCCAGTCTAGCAAAGGTGGGGCAGCGGAAGGGAACACAGCGATGGCTTTGACCGGCTGGTCGAGTGGAACAGAGAAACTGGACCCATGGACTGGAGGCATGCGGGGCAGAAAGCCCACTCCAGCTGATGACGCCATCCAAGGCAGGTGAAGCAGCAGGAAAGGCAGAAGCGGGGGTGCCCAACACCAGTGGGTGACGAATCTCGGGCACAATCCATTCTTTTTTAATTCTTGTATAATCTTTGCTATTTTAGTGATCTCAGAGGAGCTTATATAGCCCTTGAGGTTGTGCCAGGACGTTGGCATGATTGGCGCAGTGAGTGCTTTGATCTGTCTCAGAGGGCTGGCTGGCGGCAGAAAGATAACCACTAGCGAAGCCCATAGGTGGGCGGAGCACACACAAAGTAGTTTATGTTCAGGTCTACTCTGGGGCACCATGTTGCCTTGTATATTTTCCTGTCGTAAGTCAGTGGCCTTTAGGTGGTCATTTATAGCCCACCCGTATTTACATGGTGATGCTGTTCTATTGTAAATGTAGTGCATGTTGTGTACCGCTATGTTAATTGAGAGTATTGAAAGACGTTACGTGGTCCTAGCGATGCCTCATTTGTGCCGCCATGTTGTATTTTTGGAGGCCAGTAGATGGCGCCAGTACCCCACCTATATCTTGAAATGTGCTTTACTCAGTCAGTGCATTACTGTTTAGGCAGATTCAATGTTTAAAGTCCATGCTCTGTCAGGTTGTATTAATAAATCTCTCATAGTCCAGTTTACATGTATTTTATTGTGTAAATTATGTTGACCAGTGGTCTACTTGTCTGTCAGAGAGGGGAAGCTCATTTTCGGCCTACATCATACAATTGTCTATTTATTTAAAAGTAAATTCTGCCCTATCCTTTTAAGAAAATGGTCTGTGACCCTGTCGTACCAACTAGGAGTCTTTTCAAGTGACTTGACCAGTGTCCTCTCAATGGCCAGCAGAGCTAGGCTGCTTAAATGGCCTTGGCCCATTGTGTTTCGGGTGTAGGACTTGAGTCGCTTTAAACAGGAGAAGCTCCTTTCTACACCTGCCGATGTAGCTCCAATTGTTGCCACTAATGAGAACAGTTTGTAAAGCTGAGGCATTGCACTGTCCAACTCCATGTCTTTAAGGAACACCAAGTAATAACACAGCTTTCCCCTGTTACCCTGCAAGTCCTGATCTGAATACAGGACTTGAAGTTCTGACCTCAGTCTTCCTGAATCAAAGTGATGGCCATAACTTTTCAGGACACTTTGGAAGGCCTCCTCTGGAAATACCTGTCTCATGTCATCAAATTTCCCTGGATTGACTAATTCTAAGAAGAGCATGCTTTCCAAATTTGAAAAACGTCGAGGAATCTGCTCCAAGATGTTATCAAGGATGGCCATGTACAGATTTCTGTATCACACTTGGGGATCCTGCAATTGGGTCAGACGGTGCTTTCTCATGGGCTCATCTCGTGGGTCTGATGTGAGATCTGCTGTTTTGGCATAAATGGCTTGGAAAGCCCCCTCTGACCTCTTCTCTTTGACAATTGCAAGAAGAGATTAAATTCTGTTCTTGCAGTAAAGAACATCCATCGCCCTCTGCTGGACAATATCAAAGACCACATCAGTCTCAGAGAAGATTTGTTCATATGTGTACAACATGAACACAAACTCAAAATCCTCCAGTTTCCTCACAAAGCCTTTGGCACAATCCAGTGTATCATCATCCATTGTTGTATCTGCAATGATGTTCTCAAATGTCTGCAGGAGGCCATCATAATTGTTTGCCACAGTGCTCACTATCCGTGATGTGAAATTCCATCGAGTAGGAGCGTTTCTGGGCAACCTTGAACAGCCTGCAGACTCCAGAAAAGATGTCCTCTTTGTGGATTTTGAAAAAAATGTGGCAAATCCAGAGAGTGATGCAAAAAAAATTCTGCACTCAGGCAAGCATTTAGCCCCCTGTGACAGCACCAGATTCAGTCGGTGTGCATAGCAATGCACAAACATTGCACTGAGGGCTATTGCTTTCACTTTGGCCTGCAGACCATTGAGATCTGAAGCCATGACAGCAGCCCCATCATAGGTCTGTGCCACAAGCTTGTCCTTAAAATTGTAGCCCTGCATGTTCTCATTTAATATTTCAAAAACGGGCTGGAAAAATTTTACCTGCACTATCCACATAGCGAACAATGACAGAGAGTTGGGCACGGCAGGATATATCTGTTGTTTCATCCACCTGCCATCCAAAAAAGGGAGCATCCTGAATTTCATCTCTGATCTGATCAGAAACGGTGGCTGCAAGAGCAGAGATCAAATCATTTTGAATAGTATGGGACATACCAGAAAACACAGTTGAGGACTCGAATTGTGTGGACAGGACAGAGTCATATTTAGCTAATGTTTCTGTGAACTCCCTGTAATTCCCCTTGTTGGATGATTCACTACTCTCATCATGTCCCCTAAATGACAGCTCCTGCCGGCCAAGCAAGGATGTCACATCAATAAGGAGGTTTAGGAAGGCCCTGTTTTGTTACTATTTCATTATGTTTAACCACTTGAATGCGAGCACCTTCATTTATTGCATGCTCAACCCTGATCCTGCCCATGCAACTTAATCTTGCACATGCACTCACATGTTCATTGCTCTTTTCATGTCTTTTATATGCCCTGTCAAAGTTAGATAAAGTTATTTCGACTCAAGTTCAGTCGAAATAAAAACTGCTGCAACCTATTTCTTTGATATTTGCTTGGCGAAATTGCTTGATTTTCATCATACATTTCACACAATTATACACCACATTCCTTGTTTCAGTTTTACAGAGTTAAATTTTTTTTTTTTAGATCGTTCATTCATTCCTTCATTCATTCATTTATTCGTTCATATAACGTTAGTAGGCTAGGCTAGCGTCGTGGGTGAAACTGCGCACGATGGCAGACTGTGCTAATATTGTCGACCTGATTTTGGCGAAGCCATTTGAAAGTGTTAAGTGCAAGATTAAGTTGCATTGGCTGGAGCAGGGTTTAGCATGCAATAAGCAGGGTTGAGCATGCAAAACATCCCTTTTTTGGATGGCAGGTGGATGAAACAACTGATATATCCTGCCGTGCCCAACTCTCTGTCATTGTTCGCTATGTGGATAGTGCAGGTAAAATTCAGGAGCGCTTTATTGTATTTTTTGATGTTTCGGGCAGGCGAGATGCCCAGTCCGTTTTTGAAATATTAAATGAGAACATGCAGGGCTACAATTTTAAGGACAAGCTGTGGCACAGACCTATGATGGGGCTGCTGTCATGGCTTCAGATCTCAATGGTCTGCAGGCCAAAGTGAAAGCAATAGCCCCCAGTGCAATGTTTGTGCAGGGGGCTAAATGCTTAGCCTGGTTCTACCAGACTCTCGTACATTTCATTTGTACAGAGAGTCTGGCCTCGCTCCATTGACAAGCGTTTACTTCCTTGTATGCGGGAACTCTGTTGAAGTTTAAAACTATTGGATCTGCCCAGAGTCACTCAGGATCTGCCATAGCCAATCGCTGCCATTACTCCAACGCAAACTGACGCACTACATCAACGTCATCGTTCTCAGCCACTCCCTCTGTTCGCTGATTGGTCCTACAAAAAAAAATTGATTTCTGGAAACCTAAGAATATACAGCAATCCCAGACGTAGTACTAAAGCGAAATGAAATTGAGCGGAAGTACGTAGGAGGGCGGAGCCAGGCTACTAAATGCTTGCCTGAGTGCAGAATTTTTTTTGCATCACTCTTTGGATTTGCCACATTTTTTTCAAAATCCACAAAGAGGACATCTTTTCTGGAGTCTGCAGGCTGTTCAAGGTTGCCCAGAAACGCTCCTACTCGATGGAATTTCACGGATAGTGAGCACTGTGGCAAACAATTATGATGGCCTCCTGCAGACATTTGAGAACATCATTGCAGATACAACAATGGATGATGATACGCTGGATTGTGCCAAAGGCTTTGTGAGGAAACTGGAGGATTTTGAGTTTGTGTTCATGTTGTACACATATGAACAAATCTTCTCTGAGACTGATGTGGTCTTTGATATTGTCCAGCAGAGGGCGATGGATGTTCTTTACTGCAAGAACAGAATTGAAACTGTTCTGACCCAATTGCAGGATCCCCAAGTGTGATACAGAAATCTGTACATGGCCATCCTTGATAACATCTTGGAGCAGATTCCTCGACGTTTTTCAAATTTGAAAAGCATGCTCTTCTTAGAATTAGTCAATCCAGGGAAATTTGATGACATGAGACAGGTATTTCCAGAGGAGGCCTTCCAAAGTGTCCTGAAAAGTTATGGCCATCACTTTGATTCAGGAAGACTGAGGTCAGAACTTCAAGTCCTGTATTCAGATCAGGACTTGCAGGGTAACAGGGGAAAGCTGTGTGATTACTTGGTGTTCCTTAAAGACATGGAGTTGGACAGTGCAATGCCTCAGCTTTACAAACTGTTCTCATTAGTGGCAACAATTGGAGCTACATCTGCAGGTGTAGAAAGGAGCTTCTCCTGTTTAAAGCGACTCAAGTCCTACACCCGAAACACAATGGGCCAATGACGTTTAAGCAGCCTAGCTCTGCTGGCCATTGAGAGGACACTGGTCAAGTCACTTGAAAAGACTCCTAGTTGGTACGACAGGGTCACAGACCATTTTCTTGAAAAGGAACGTAGGGCAGAATTTAATTTTAAATAAATAGACAATTTTATGATGCAGGCCGAAAATGAGCTTCCCCTCTCTGACAGACCAGTAGCCGCCACTGTTGTTGAGCCATTGGGGGCCGTGTCTGGGTCCATCAGATCCTTTTACAGGCAATTACCTCACATTTCTCCTCATTCATCTTATCTTGCCCATGAGAAGCAGAGAACGATTTACCACAGCTACGTCGTAAACATGTAGGCACTAAAACATCCACTACTACTAGGACTCGCCTCAGTCTCCTCACTGCTCGTGGAACTACCCTGAGTCTTACGTGAAACAGACTCACCTTGAACCTGGGTTAAATACTGATAACTACAGCCAGGCTCATCGGAGACTGCATCTACCTCTTGTGTATTTTCAAGAGGAACACTGCTGTTGCCCAGAGTTGGTACGGGTCGGGTCTAGACACAGTAGCTGCTTTAAGAGGCTCACAAATGCCTTCCTGTCCTCTAACTCTATATCTGAGTAGTAAAGGGGGTGAGTTTAGAAAAACTCATCTATATTTCTGATCCCTGTAAGGTGGCAGTCTTCACATCCTGGCACCTCCCCAGTTACCAAAGAATATAATGTCATAAATCTCCAGTGAGAGGTGTCCGAGTGAGGAATTTGTCACTGAACAGACCTTTGTCAATTAAGTCATTTTCTGGCTGCCCCAAAAGATGTATAATTGATCTAAGATACTCATATTCACTTTTAATGGAAAAAAAAGTGTGTGCCTAAGTAAAGAAAGGCCAAGCAGCAGCCCAAACCCCATATATCTATTGTCTCAGTCATTTCAAGGCCCAAAATCACCTCGGGGTGCAGTATCCCAGGGGCTGGCATGAAATACCTAACTTCTTTTCACTGACCTTTAACGCTAACCCAAAGTCAATCATCTTAACGCTCATTGGGGTCTTGGTTTTGTCCACAAGCATGATGTTATCCGGTTTAAGATCAGCATGAACGACCCCAATGCCGTGGAGTGACTGCAAAGCCACAAGCATCTGAATGACCACCGGACGGATCTCATTCAGGGACAATGGCTGCCAGTTTCTCCGCTCCACAAAGTTCCAAAGGTTGCAGTCCAACAACTCCATTGCTACACAGGAGGACGTGCCAAATTGAAAATAATCATCAAAGTTGATAAACACTTTTAGGTCAAGATCAAGCTCCTTCATTTTTTATTTTTTATTTATTTTTTAATTTTTTTTTTTTAATTTATTTATTTATTTATTTTTTTCACTTACTGTACTTGAACTCTCATTTGCCTGTTGTTGTCCTGTCTGCTCTCTTTGTCAATTGTCCTTATTGTTGTTTGTTTATTGTAAAGCGTCCTTGAGCTCTGGAAAGGCGCTATATAAATAAAACTTATTATTATTATATTATTATTATTCAATGCCTTTAGCACTTAAACCTCCCTATCTGTTTCTCTGTCATTACTGATATAACTTATTTTAACAGCCACCACCTCTAATGTTTCAGTGTTCACGCATTTGACAACTTTGCCGTATGCCCCTTTGCCCAAAATGTCCAACACTTTGTATTGTGTGGAGAGCAGAATATCATTTGTTTCGAAATCTTCAAATGAAGAATTTGAGCTCGACGAGCCAGTAGACATATGTTGCCTTATCGGATTTTCAATGACAATTCGAGTTGAAAAATTCTTTGTGTCTGCAAATACTACCTACCTTGGCCAGATTACTTACGCAGTAAATTTAGAGATAATATCTGACCTTATTCTCAACAGTGACTTGTGTTCTATTAAATTCAACGAACCATTGAGAGGAAAGTGAATGACAACTATTTCATTTATGACAACAACATTTATCTGGAATAGCAAGAAGATGGGGCTTGGATCTTTTTGTAGTGTAGTGTGAGCTATTTATTTAAAAGATGTGTCATAACATGAACAAATAAGGCCAGCTGCAAAATAACAACATAACATTTTTTAATTCTATATGACCAGTAATATAACAAAAGAGTGGGTAGTACCCAAGCGTCTCCCATGGAACCTCCTAAATGGTCCTCTCAGAAAGGGGGCCGCCATATGGCGAAAAATACAGCAATATACACGTCCACCAGAGGGCAGGCTCTAAAAGCAGAAATATAAAGAAAAACCCAATGGCGACATTACAAGTGTAAAATCAATGTTTACAGCCTGATACAAAAGATGGCTCCGGTCTCTAGAGCTAAGTTTTTACTACGTGACAACTCTGGGTGGGTTGATTATTACGTTTGTTTATGCTATCTGAAAACTATTGTTTTACTGTGGAGTAAAAGCCAAAAAGCCTGGATGTAACTGCCGAATGACGATATCGATGAAATGGGGACCAATGGGCGGATAACATCCATATTTTTACAATCTATGATAGCCCCCACCGCTCCTGTTGACACATTAGCATCTGCTACCTGTCACCTCAATCAAATTTAATCCCCCCCTTCCAAAAAATGGCCAAACGAAAGAGGGAAAACAGGAGCTTTCAAGAAAGGTTGGAGGTAGATTATATGTTCATCAATGTAAAAGACAGTTTGTCTTGTGTGTGGAGCACACATACAGGGGTCACAAACGAACAGCTTCATTCAGTCCTGAGGATTTCCTCAGCTCAGAGCCTGACCCCAGACTTGCATCTAAGAAGAGATGCCAAGTATCTGCTTTGGACCCATGTGCATCAGAGTAAATCACAGTCTAGCAAACTGAGCTTGGATGAGTGTTTTCTTTATGACTTTTCACTGTTCATAGTTGAAAGATTGGATTTTCATTGAAGCAAGTTGTTATTTTTGACTGGTTGTTGGCTTGTGAAAAAAAAAACATTTAAAAGGAGTTCAAAAGCTACAGATAGACTATAGACATTATTTAAAGTTAATAAAAAGTAAGCTATTATTAACTTTAAATAATGTCTATAGTCTATATTTGTTTTGTTTGTTAAATCCAGAGCAACCATAATATAAAATTAAAGCCGCAAGCGGCGATAAAGGCCCTCGCCTCCCTTGAGACCGCGGGGACACATGCACTCGGAGGAGTGCATTTCGTGCTTTAAAGCGTAAACTTCACGGTAAAAGGATTCTGAGGAGTTTTCTAAGACTCTAGCCGTGGCTCTGGAGGGGCCTCCTCTAAAGGAAGGATCCTGGCAATTGGGAAATGGCATTTATTTCCCAAAGGTTGCCTCTTCACAGACTCATTACAACCACAGCCACAAATGTATCAAAAAACAAATTGATTACTTTTTTTTGCACACGTGTCTAGATGATACTCACCAAATTTGGAGCTGTTTAGATGAAAAGCCTTTAGACACAAGGGGTGCGATTTAGGTGGTCACACATTCCACCCAACATAGTAGATTTTCTGTTGAGTTTACGGACTTCAAATACATAAATTTTTCGCCGGGCTTGAAGTCTGGGACCAATAAAAATGACTTTTAGTTGTTCGTTTACTGGGTCAAATTGAGGATCATTTTGCAGAAAAATTATAATAAAAAAATATATACCGAATTATAATAAAAAAATATATAACTCGAGCAAAAAAGTCTAGAAAAACACTTGTCTATTTTACATACATGTGTTTAGCTCATTTTGCCCAAGTTTGGTGTCTGTGGAATGAAGCAGCTATTTTCTGTGTTCTTTTAAAAAAGAGGTGTATTCTAAGTCGGTTCACATCTTCAATTTAAAATGGCCGCCTTCCCGTGTGTGACCCCATACTGGATGTGTGTACCAAGTTTCATTTGCCTACAACAAACTAAAAATTTCACTTCCCATTGACTTTTTCCACATTTTTGGGACGTTGCTATGGCAACACATTTATAGATAGGGGGTGGTTGTCATTGGCTTTTATGCTCGTCATGACATAAGAGATGTGTGTACCAAATTTTATGTCTCTATGACAAACTAAATTCTTGGGTCCCATTATAAGTTTGTAGGGGGCGCTGGAGAGCCATTTCTAAAGATAACCCTTTTATTTACATATCTTTGTGTTCAGGTCATGAATGTGCACAAACGCCTTTTTGGGTCCAACTCGATCCGAGAAGGCGTTTGAGAGTTAAGAGACGTTTTATTTTCATAAAAATGGCCATCTCGTTACAGGCTTGCCACACCCATACCCGATAAGATATCATAAACAAAGTCACAACTTTGGTTGGCACACGTGTCTAGATGATACTCACAAAATTTGGGGCCATTTAGATTAAAACACAAGGATTTGCACCTTTTTGCGCAAGGGGTGCGATTTTAGTGGCCGCGCGTTTCACCCCACATGGCGGACTTCCTGTTGAGTTTAGGGTGTGGCTGTCATTGACTTTTCTGTTCTATGGATGTACCAAGTTTCATTTTTCTACGTTGGAAAAAAGTTACTTTCACTTTCTATAGGCCCAATGTATTTTGACTTTTCTAGGCGCCGCCACTGAGTCATTTTTTGTATTTTTTTTTCGGGGACTTCAAATACATAAATTTTTCGCCGAGCTTGAAGTCTGGGACCAATAAAAATGACTTTTCGTTGCACGTTTACTGGGTCAAATTTAGGATCATTTTGCAGAAAAAATATAATAAAAAAAAATATATCAAATTATAATAAAATAAAATATAACTCGAGCAAAAAAATCTAGAATAACGCTTGTCTATTTTACATACATGTGTTTAGCTCATTTTGCCAAAGTTTGGTGTCTGTGGAATGAAGCAGCTATTGTCTGTGTTCTTTTAAAAAAAGAGGTGTATTTTAAGTCGGTTCACATTTTCAATTCAAAATGGCCGCCTTACCTCTCCCACAAACTATGTTGGGTGGAATGCGTGACCACCTAAATCTCACCCCTTGTGTCTAAAGGCTTTTCATCTAAACAGCTCCAAATTTGGTGAGTATCATCTAAACACATGTGCCAACACATTTATAGATAGGGGGTGGTTGTCATTGGCTTTTATGCTCGTCATGCCATAAGAGATGTGTGTACCAAATTTCATGTCTCTATGACAAACTAAATTCTTGGGTCCCATTATAACTTTGTAGGGGGCGCTGGAGAGCCATTTCTAAAGATAACCCTTTTATTTACATATCTTTGTGTTCAGGTCATGAATGTGCACAAACGCCTTTTTGGGTCCGACTCGATCCAAGAAGGCGTTTGAGAGTTAAGAGACGTTTTATTTTCACAAAAATGGCCACCTCGTTACAGGCTTGCCACACCCATACCCGATAAGATATCAACAATAAAGTCACAAATTTGGTTGGCACACGTGTCTAGATGATACTCACCAAATTTGGGGCCATTTAAATTAAAACGTCTCGGGTTATGCATATAACCCTTGTTCCCTGAGAAGGGAACGAGACACTGCGTCGTAAAACGACACTTTGGGGAACGCCCTCAGCGTGACGGCTCTGAAGCATGAATGAAACTTAGACCGATCTTGATTGGTGCTACGTCACGACGTAGTATGTGCCGGCCTACCCGGAAGTATAAAGGGACGCCTCTCACAACCACGCCAGCCCTTCGCGATGAAGCAAATTGCCCTCAGGCAGGGTAGGCGTGGCGGAGCGGCGCAGTGTCTCGCTCCTTCTCAGGGAACAAGGGTTATATGCATAACCGAGACGTTCCCTTTCGAGGAACTCAACACTGCGTCAGAAACGACACTTTGGGGAACGAATACCCACTATGCCACGACGACCGTGCCTGCCCTAGTGTGAGACTGAATACTCAGGCACACTTAGGGGCGAGCACCCTAGGCGTCGCAGGGAGATGTAGACTATAGAAGTTAATGAAAGTGTGTGGGGTAGCCCAGCCGGCTGCCTCGCAGATCTCCTGAAGCGGCCCGAGAAGAGGCCATGCCCCTAGTGGAATGCGCCCTTAGGGCCACAGGTGAAGGCAATCCGCACACCTGATAAGCCAAGGCAATAGCCTAGACGATCCAATTACTGACCGTCTGCTTGGTCGCTGGCCGACCTCTCCTTGGAGACCCGAAACACACAAACAACTGTTCCGACTTTCTCCACTGCGAAGACTTCTGTATATAAATTCGCAGTGCCCTAACGGGGCAGAGCAGATGAAGTCTCCCCTCTTCGGCCGACACATGAGGTGGAGGATGAAATGCTCAATCAAGATCGGTCTAAGTTTCATTCATGCTTCAGAGCCGTCACGCTGAGGGCGTTCCCCAAAGTGTCGTTTTACGACGCAGTGTTGAGTTCCCTCGAAAGGGAACACAATGATTGCATCTTCTTGCGCAAGGGGTGCGATTTTAGTGGCCATGCGTTTCACCCCACATGCCGGACTTCCTGTTTAGTTTAGGGTGTGGCTGTCATAGACTTTTCTGTTTGCCCTGAGGTGTCCTATGGATGTACCAAGTTTCATTTTTCTACGTTGGAAAAAAGGTACTTTCACTTTCCATAGGCCCAATGTATTTTAACTTTTCTAGGGGTCGCCACTGAGTCATGATAGCCAAAAGCAGCGCCACCTTGAACGACAGAACTCGATCTGTCGCCAACTCGAGTGGCTCGAAGGGGGCCTCAGCCAACCCTTCAAGCACCACCGCCAGATCCCAAGTTGGAACCTCAGGGCGCGTTGCAGGCCTCAACCTCCGGGTGCCACGGAGGAATCGTACGACCAATGGGTGCCTCCCCAGAGTCCCCTCACTTATAAGCGCGTGGAATGCCCCAATGGCAGCCACGTACACCCTAAGAGTAGACGGGGTAAGCCCCGCAGAGAAGCGCTCTTGGAGGAACTCCAGGACCGAAGCCACTGGGCAGCTCACTGGGTCCACCTCACGCCTCCTGCACCAAGTGGAAAAGATATTCCACTTCGAGCCGTACAACCTCCTCGTGGAAGGAGCCCTGGAACTGAGTACGGTCTCGACTACCTCTGCCGATAGGCCAGCCTCTAGGTACTGATCCCCCTCAGAGGCCAGACCCAGAGTTTCCACAGCCCGGGCTGGGGATGCAATTGTGCCCCTGCCTGGGACAGCAGGTCCCTCCTCAAAGGGATCTGCCATGGAAGACCTGCCAGCAGTGCTATGATGTCCGAGAACCATACTCGGGCCGGCCAGTATGGGGCTACTAGAAGTAGACTGATCCCCTCCTGCCGGACCCTCTCCAGAACTCCCGGGAGCAGCGCCACCGGGGGAAAGGCATACAGACGCAGCCTCGGCCACGTCTGCACCATGGCATCCAACCAGCGGGCTGGAGGCCTGAGGAGAACCACAGTGGGCAGTGGACGCCTCTCGAGACGCGAACAAATCCACTTCCACTGGGCCGAACCTCTCGCATATAGACCTCACCACCTCTGGGTGAAGTCTCCATTCCCCGGGCCTCAGCCCCTGCCTCGACAGGGTGTCTGCTCCCTGATTCTGGTCCCCGGGTATGTACATCGCCCTGACAGACGATAACTTCCCCTGGGACCACAGGAGGATCTGATGCGCCAATCTGCACAGAGGGCGAGACCTCAGACCCCCCTGACGGTTCAGGTACGCTACCACCGACATATTGTCGGAGCGCACCAGAACGTGACAGCCCCTCAGGTCCACCAGGAAGCTCCTCAGAGCCCTGAACACCGCCAACATCTCCAGGCAATTTATATGCCTGGAGCGATGATGGTCCTGCCATAGACCTTGGGCAAAGCGGCCGTCCATGACCGCGCCCCAGCCCGTAAGGGAGGCATCTGTCGAAACGGATTTCCGGCGACATGTTGCTCCCAGTACTGGTCCTTGGGACAGAAACCAGGGTTTCCTCCATATTGCTAGGGAACGACAGCATCTGCGCGTAACCCTGATACTCCGGAGTGGATTCCCCCTCAGGGAAAACCCCCTGGTTTTCAGCCACCATTGCAGTGGTCTCATGTACAGCAGGCCAAACGGTATTACGTTGGCTGCGCTGCC
Source organism: Perccottus glenii (assembly GCA_024416835.2). Taxonomy (NCBI): domain Eukaryota; kingdom Metazoa; phylum Chordata; class Actinopteri; order Gobiiformes; family Odontobutidae; genus Perccottus; species Perccottus glenii. The sequence continues at coordinate 3,828,082 of CM044560.2, read as the reverse complement.
ATTAGACCCAACAGTCTCTGGAACCGTTTTACGGTGACTTTGCGGCCTAGTCTTATGCTGGAGACCATCGCCTGTATGGACCCGATGCGTGTGGGAGACATCTGTGCCCTCATCGTCGTCGAGTCCCACACTACTCCCAGGAACGTAGTTCTCTGGGAGGGCGTCAACACGCTCTTCTTCGCGTTGAGTCTCAACCCCAAGCTCTGAATGTGGCCAAGGACGACATCTCGATGCTGACCTGCCACCTCCCGAGACTGGGCCAGAATGAGCCAGTCGTCGATATAGTTCAGTACTCGGATGCCCTGGAGTCTCAGTGGAGCCAGAACCGCATCCATGCACTTGGTGAATGTGCGAGGGAAAGTGCTAGGCCGAACGGAAGTACCCGATATTGAACGCCGCCCGCGAACCTCAGGAACCTCCTGTGAGAAGGATATATGGGGATATGGAAGTATGCGCCCTTCAGATCTATTGTGACAAACCAGTCCTCGGACGGATTTGATTCACGATCATAGGTATTGTTAGCATCTTGAACCTGAGCCTCCTCAGAGACCGGTTCAAATACCTTAGATCTAAAACTGGACGCAGACCTCCGTCCTTTTTGGGAACTATGAAGTACCGGCTGTAGAACCCCGACTCCATTTCTGGCAGAGGAACCCGTTCTATGGCCTCCTTTACCAGCAGGAGCGTATTTCCAGTTCCATAACCGGGCCCTTTCTGGGACCACTGCGGTCCAGACCACCCCCCCGAATCTCGGCGGGCTGCGGCCAAACTGCAGTCTGTAACCCTTCTCTATAGTACGCAGGACCCATGGCGAGACATTCCACAGGTGTTTCCACGCCTGGAAATATTCTGCCACGGGAATCAACCTCTCAAGGCCGATCCCGGGTCCGCTTCGAAGATCGTTGCCGCCCCCCTGAGACGGCTGCACGGCAGGGGGAAGTCGTGCATGATCCTCGGCGCGCATACGTCCTCGCTGCCCGCCCAAAACCCCTCGGGGTGGGCTGTGATGCAGCTCGTATGCTGGAGACCGATGTGGCCCGGCGTCATAGACGGCGGACAAACTACACCGGAGTCCACGGGGCTCGCAGAGAAACCGGCCTCAGCCGTCTCTCTCCGGAGGGGGCCGCCCTTAGAGGTCCTATGCCCGCTAGGACCTCTTCCCCAAAGCCTTCTTATTCTGAAGGAGGACCCTCAGGTCCCCTTCCTGCTGCGCCGGCTTTGGGCGAAAACGCCGCCTCTGTTGCCGCGCTCCCTGGGGAGGGGCTCTGGAGGCGACGCTCACTTTTTGTATCTGTCGATACGTGGAGCTCGATGATGGCTGGGGCTGGTCGGTCCTAAACCCAGCCCCTGTGAACCTGGTGCGGCGAGGGAAACACTGCTGAAACATCCGACTGCCTCCTCCTCCTGATACCTTTCTACGACCGTACTCACGGCCTCACCGAACAGGCCTGAAGGTGAGAGAGGTGCATCAAGGAGAAAATCCTTCTCCTTCTCTTTTATTCCTGCTAAGTTCAGCCACAAGTGCCTCTCCGTGGCTACCAACGCCGCCATGGACCGGCCCACCGCACGTGCCGTTTCCTTGGTGACCCTGAGTGACAAATCTGTCGCTCTGCGGAGCTCGGCCACATCCTCAGATGTGGGACCCCCGCCTTCCTCCAGGTCCGCTAACAGATCAGCCTGGTATGCCTGCAATATAGCCATAGTATGTAGGCATGCACCCGCCTGACCTGCTGCCATATATGCTCTGCCCACCATATCTGAAGTCTTTCTATAAGGCTTTGTGGGCAGCACCGGGTTTTTAGAGAGCCGCCGCCCTTGAGAGGTAACTGGCCAGTGCCTCCTCTACTCGCGGCATTCCCTTATAGCCCTCTTCCCTACTTAACACATTACTGTAATCTACGGGTGTTGGTTTGGAAATACGTGAAGAAAATGGCCTATTCCAGGACTTACACAACTCGTTGTGCAATTCCGGAAAAAATGGTAAACCCCCTTGTTTGGGCCGAGCTCTGTGCTGCAGGAAGCGCTCATCCAGTTTATTTCTTTTTACTGTCGCTTCCTGCCGTTCTGATGGCCAGTTAATGTCTAATCTGGCCACCGCACGAGTCACAACCTCTATGAGCTCCTCATACGCGGGCACACGAGGCGACCAGTGAGACCCCATGTCACCCGCCTCAACTCTGAGCACGTCCACATCCTCAGACGTGGACAGCTCCAGCATTGATCCTCTCCCGTGCCGGAGAAGCCGCCTCGCGGGCTCCTGCACAGGTGGGAATGGCATCGGAGCTGTCTAACGATGATTGGGAAACAGCCTCAGCTGGCCCAATCGCATCAAACAGCTCCAGCTGCGATCCCCACGATCTCAGCCGCCGCGCGCCGCCTCGCGCGCGGGGCCTGAACCGCGGGGAAAGCGAGCCTGGCCGGCCTGGTCAAACACAGCCAGGCGGGAGCGCAGCACTCTGTCAGGGAGTGCCTCACAGTGCTCGCAATCAGCTCCCTCGAGAGCTGACCGAGCGTGCTGTGCCCCCAGGCAGACCACACACAGCGAGTGCGTGTCCCTACCCGTGATGTAACGAGGGCAGGGGTAGACACACTTTTTAAACTGTTCCGCCATTTCACAAAGTTTCTCACACAAGTCTCTCTTTCACACACAGGGCATTTGCTGAAGAGCGAAAAAGCTGGCGTGGTTGTGAGAGGCGTCCCTTTATACTTCCGGGTAGGCCGGCACCTACTACGTCGTGACGTAGCACCAATCAAGATCGGTCTAAGTTTCATTCATGCTTCAGAGCCGTCACGCTGAGGGCGTTCCCCAAAGTGTCGTTTTACGACGCAGTGTTGAGTTCCCTCGAAAGGGAACACAATGATTCTTCTTGCGCAAGGGGTGCGATTTTAGTGGCCATGCGTTTCACCCCACATGCCGGACTTCCTGTTTAGTTTAGGGTGTGGCTGTCATAGACTTTTCTGTTTGCCCTGAGGTGTCCTATGGATGTACCAAGTTTCATTTTTCTACGTTGGAAAAAAGGTACTTTCACTTTCCATAGGCCCAATGTATTTTGACTTTTCTAGGGGTCGCCACTGAGTCATTTTTTTTTTTTTTTTTTCCGGGGACTTCAAATACATAAATTTATCGCCGGGCTTGATGGCTGGGACCAATAAAAATGACTTTTAGTTGTTGGTTTACTGGGTCAAATTGAGAATCATTTTTGCAGAAAAAATATAATAAAAAAATATATACCGAATTATAATAAAAAAAAATATAACTCGAGCAAAAAAGTCTAGAAAAACACTTGTCTATTTTACATACATGTGTTTAGCTCATTTTGCCCAAGTTTGGTGTCTGTGGAATGAAGCAGCTATTTTTTGTTGTTTTTTAAAAAAGAGGTGTATTCTAAGTCGGACCAACTTTTCAATTCAAAATGGCCGCCTTCCCGTGTGTGATAGGGTGTGGTCCCCATTGGCTTTTTTGTTCATAAGCCCATGGTGGATATGTGTACCAAGTTTCATTTGCCTACAACAAACTAAAAATTTCACTTCCCAGTGACTTTTTTTTACATTTTTGGGACGTTGCTATGGCAACACATTTATAGATGGGGGTGGTTGTCATTGGCTTTTATGCTCGTCATGACATAAGAGATGTGTGTACCAAATTTTATGTCTCTATGACAAACTAAATTCTTGGGTCCCATTATAAGTTTGTAGGGGGCGCTGGAGAGCCATTTCTAAAGATAACCCTTTTATTTACATATTTTTTTGTTCAGGTCATGAATGTGCACAAACGCCTTTTTGGGTCCAACTCGATCCGAGAAGGCGTTTGAGAGTTAAGAGAGGTTTTATTTTCACAAAAATGGCCACCTCGTTACAGGCTTGCCACACCCATACCCGATAAGATATCAACAACAAAGTTACAACTTTGGTTGGCACACGTGTCTAGATGATACTCACCAAATTTGGGGCCATTTAGATTAAAACACAATGATTTGCATCTTTCTGCGCAAAAGTGCGATTTTAGTGGCCGCGTTTCACCCCACATGGCGGACTTCCTGTTAAGTTTAGGGTGTGACTGTCATTGACTTTTCTGTTTGCCCTGAGGTGTCCTATGGATATACCAAGTTTCATTTTTCTGCGTTGAAAAAAACTTACTTTCAATTTCCATTGGCCCAATGTATTTTGATTTTGTAGGGGTCGCCACTGAGTCATTTTCCGTTTGTTTTTTTTCGGCGACTTCAAAAACATAACATTTTCGCCGAGCTTGAAGTCTGGGACCAATAAAAATGACTTTTTGTGCATGTTCACTGGGTCAAATTTAGGATCATTTGGTCACAATAAAGATTAAAAAAAAAAAAAAAAAAATCCGAGCAAAAACAATAGGCCCTCCCGGTCATCACCGGCTCGGGCCTAATTAAAGCCGCAAGCGGCGATAAAGGCCCTCGCCTCTCTTGAGACCGCGGGGACACATGCACTCGGAGGAGTGCATTTCGTGCTTTATGGCGTAAACTTCACGGTAAAAGGATTCTGAGGAGTTTTCTAAGACTCTAGCCGTGGCTCTGGAGGGACCTCATCTAAAGGAAGGATCCTGGCAATTGGGAAATGGCATTTATTTCCCAATAGTTGCCTCTTCACAGACTCATTACGACCACAGCCACAAATGTATCAAAAAACAAATTGATAACTTTTTTTTGCACACGTGTCTAGATGATACTCACCAAATTTGGAGCTGTTTAGATGAAAAGCCTTTAGACAGAAGGGGTGCGATTTAGGTGGTCACGCATTCCACCCAACATAGTAGATTTTCTGTTGAGTTTACGGTATGGCTGTCATTAACTTTTCTGTTTGCCCTGAGGTGTCCTATGGGTGTACCAAGTTTTGTACTTCTACATTGGAAAAATTTACTTTCACTTTCCATAGGCCCAATGTATTTTGACTTTTGTAGGGGTCGCCACTGAGTCATTTTTCATATTTTTTTTTTTCGGGGACTTCAAATACATAAAATTTTCGCCGGGCTTGAAGTCTGGGACCAATAAAAAATACTTTTAGTTGCACGTTTACTGGCTCAAATTGAGGATCATTTTGCAGAAAAATTATAAAAAAAAAAATACTAAATTAAAGCCGCAAGCGGCGATAAAGGCCCTCGCCTCCCTTGAGACCGCGGGGACACATATATTCGGAGGATTGCATGTCGTGCTTTAAAGCAAATTTGGAGCTGTTTAGATAAAAACCCTTTAGCACAAAGTGTACGATTTAGGTGGTCATGTATTCCACCCAACATAGTAGATTTTCTGTTGAGTTTACGGTATGGCTGTAATAAACTTTTCTGTTTGCCCTAAGGTGTCCTATGGATGTACCAAGTTTTGTATTTCTACATTGGAAAAAGTTACTTTCATTTTCCATAGAACCAATTATTTTGACTTTTCTAGGGGTCGCCACTGAGTCATTTTTCATATTTTTTTTTCGGGGACTTCAAATACATAAATTTTTGCCGGGCCTGAAGTCTGGGACCAATAAAAATGACTTTTAGTTGCACGTTTACTGGGTCAAATTGAAAATCATTTTTCAGAAAAATTATAATAAAAAAAATATATACCAAATTATAATAAAAAAAATATAACTCGAGCAAAAACGACAAGAAAAACGCCTGTCTATTTTACATACATATGTTTAGCTCATTTTGCCCAAGTTTGGTGTCTGTGGAATGAAGCAGCTATTTTCTGTTGTTTTTTAAAAGAGAGGTTGTATTCTAAGTCGGTTCACATTTTCAATTCAAAATGGCTGCCTTCCTGCGTGTAATAGGGTGTGGTCCCTATTGGCTTTTTTGTTCATAAGCCCATGCTGGATATGTGTACCAAGTTTCATTTGCCTACGACAAACTAAAATTTTCACTTCCCATTGACTTTTTCGACATATTTGGGACGTTGGTATGGCAACACATTTATAGATAGGGGGTGGTTGTCATTGGCTTTTATGCTCGTCATGACATAAGAGATGTGTGTACCAAATTTTATGTCTCTATGACAAACTAAATTCTTGGGTCCCATTATAAGTTTGTAGGGGGCGCTGGAGAGCCATTTCTAAAGATAACCCTTTTATTTACATATTTTTTTGTTCAGGTCATGAATGTGCACAAACGCCTTTTTGGGTCCAACTCGATCCGAAAAGGCGTTTGAGAGTTAAGAGACGTTTTATTTTCACAAAAATGGCCACCTCGTTACAGGCTTGCCACACCCATACCCGATAAGATATCAACAACAAAGTTACAACTTTGGTTGGCACATGTGTCGAGATGATACTCACCAAATTTGGGGCCATTTAGATTAAAACACAATGATTTGCATCTTTCTGCGCAAGTGCGATTTTAGTGGCGCGCGTTTCACCCCACATGGCAGACTTCCTGTTGAGTTTAGGTGTGGCTGTCATTGACTTTTCAGTTTGCCCTGAGGTGTCCTATGGATGTACCAAGTTTAATCTTTCTACGTTGGAAAAAAGTTACTTTCACTTTCCATAGGCCCAATGTATTTTGACTTTTCTAGGGGCCGCCACTGAGTCATTTTTTGTATTTTTTTTTCGGGGACTTCAAATACTTAAATTTTTCGCCGAGCTTGAAAAATTGGACCAATAAAAAAGACTTTTCGTGCATGTTCACTGGGTCAAATTTAGGATCATTGTGCAGAAAAAGAAAGAGGAGAAAAAAAAAAAAATCCGAGCAAAAACAATAGGCCCTCCCGGTCATCACCGGCTCGGGCCTAATTATAATAAAAAAAATATATAACTCGAGCAAAAAAGTCTAGAAAAACGCTTGTCTATTTTACATACATGTGTTTAGTTCATTTTGCCCAAGTTTGGTGTCTGTGGAGTGAAGCAGCTATTTTCTGTGTTCTTTTAAAAAAGAGGTGTATTTTAAGTCGGTTCACATTTTCAATTCAAAATGGCCACCTTCCCGTGTGTGATAGGGTGTGGTCCCCATTGGCTTTTTTTGTTCATAAGCCCATGGTGGATGTGTGTACCAAGTTTCATTTGCCCACGACAAACTAAAATTTTCACTTCCCATTGACTTTTTCAACATATTTGGGACGTTGCTATGGCAACACATTTATAGATAGGGGGTGGTTGTCATTGGCTTTTATGCTCGTCATGACATAAGAGATGTGTGTACCAAATTTCATTTCTCTATGACAAACTAAATTCTTGGGTCCCATTATAAGTTTGTAGGGGGCGCTGGAGAGCCATTTCTAAAGATAACCCTTTTATTTACATATCTTTGTGTTCAGGTCATGAATGTGCACAAACGCCTTTTTGGGTCCAACTCGATCCGAGAAGGCGTTTGAGAGTTAAGAGACATTTAATTTTCACAAAAATGGCCACCTCGTTACAGGCTTGCCACACCCATACCCGATAAGATATCAAAAACATAGTCACAACTTTGGTTGGCACACGTGTCTAGATGATACTCACCAAATTTGGGGCCATTTAGATTAAAACACAAGGATTTGCACCTTTTTGCGCAAGGGGTGCGATTTTAGTGGACGCGCGTTTCACCCCACATGGCGGACTTCCTGTTGAGTTTAGGGTGTGGCTGTCATTAACTTTTCAGTTTGCCCTGAGGTGTTCTATGGATGTACCAAGTTTCATTTTTCTACGTTGGAAAAAAGTTACTTTCACTTTCCATAGGCCCAATGTATCTTGACTTTTCTAGGGTCATTTTTTGTATTTTTTTTTCGGGGACTTCAAATACATAAATTTTTCGCCAAACTTGAAGTCTGGGACCAATTAAAATGACTTTTAGTTGCACGTTTACTGGGTCAAATTGAGGATCATTTTGCAGAAAAATTATAATTAAAAAAAAATATACCAAATTATAATAAAAAAAATATAACTCGAGCAAAAAAGTCTAGAAAAACGCTTGTCTATTTTACATACATGTGTTTAGCTCATTTTGCCCAAGTTTGGTGTCTGTGGAATGAAGCAGCTATTTTCTGTGTTCTTTTAAAAAAGAGGTATATTTTAAGTCGGTTCACATTTTCAATTCAAAATGGCCGCCTTCCTGTGTGTGATAGGGTGTGGTCCCCATTTGCTTTTTTGTTCATAAGCCCATGGTGGATGTGTGTACCAAGTTTCATTTGCCTACAACAAACTAAAAATTTCACTTCCCATTGACTTTTTCCACATATTTGGGACGTTGCTATGGCAACACATTTATAGATAGGGGGTGGTTGTCTTTGGCTTTTATACTCGTCATGACATCAGAGATATGTGTACCAAATTTTATGTCTCTATGACAAACTAAATTCTTGGGTCCCATTATAAGTTTGTAGGGGGCGCTGGAGAGCCATTTCTAAAGATAACACTTTTATTTACATATCTTTGTGTTTAGGTCATGAATGTGCACAAACTCTTTTTGGGTCCAACTCGATCCGAGAAGGCGTTTGAGAGTTAAGAGACATTTAATTTTCACAAAAATGGCCACCTCGTTACAGGCTTGCCACACCCATACCCGATAAGATATAAAAAAAAAAGTCACAACTTTGGTTGGCACACGTGTCTAGATGATACTCACCAAATTTGGGGCCATTTAGATTAAAACACAATGATTTGCATCTTTTTGCGCAAGTGCGATTTTAGTGGTCGTGTTTCACTCCACATGGCGGACTTCCTGTTGAGTTTAGGGTGTGGCTGTAATTGACTTTTCTGTTTGCCCTGAGTTTCATTTTTCTACGTTGGAAAAAAGTTACTTTCACTTTCCATAGGCCCAATGTATTTTGACTTTTGTAGGGGTCGCCACTGATCATTTTTACGTATTTTTTTTCGGCGACTTCTAATACATAATTTTTTCGCCGGGCTTGAAGGCTGGGACCAATAAAAATGACTTTTCGTTCATGTTCACTGGGTCAAATTTAGGATTATATTGGGAGAAAAAAAAAAAAAAAAAATCTGAGCAAAAACAATAGGCCCTCCCGGTCATCACCGGCCCGGGCCTAATAAAAAAATAACTCGAGCAAAAACAATAGGCCCTCCCGGTCATCACCGGCTCGGGCCTAATAAAAAATTTTTTTAAAATAACTCAAGCAAAAACAATAGGCCCTTCCGGTCATCACCGGCTCGGGCCTAATAACGTGGGCAGAACAGTGACTGATACATTATGTGTGTATTTTTTGGAGATTATTAGTATTTGTTGCAGGACTCTCCAAAAACTCAAGCGTAGTCACAAATGCGTTTTTGTGTGATTTATTGTGCCATCCCAAAGTGGAAAAAAGTGCATATCTAAATATGCTCTATTTACAGTGAATGTCTTTTCTACAAGACATCTACCAGCAAGGACACAACATAAAACTACTGTACAACAGACTGCACTTTTAAGTCATTCCACAGAAACACGTTGCTTCCCCCGTAACCAGGTAAGACTGAAACAGCTCACCTTGATACACACCTAGCCCCTCCCAGTGGGCATTACACATTACATAGTAACCAGAAATACAATAATTCCCACATTTCTACTAATTTCTATTCTTCAAATAAGCATCAAATCCACACTGATAACAGGTAGGTAATTAACTGGCCAAACAAAAAACAAAGAAACTATTATGATCATCCAGTAACTCTTTAACTGATGTGTGTGTATGTTGTGATTGTCATGTGACCTTGAAAACATACGAGAACAGTGGCGACCAGGTTTGGCTAAACATCGCGGAAGAGAGGAGACACCCTCTCAAACAGGTAAGGGGAATCACCCAGACAGCGCTTTCTCAAGAAATGCCGTGTGTGATACTGAACCCCCAGCCATCAGAACACCATAAGCAAAAACCTCATGAGCAAACAAGTTCAATGCCACAGAGTATTTATTGTAACAACAACAAATGTATTAATATAACACCTGCTGCTTAAGTTATAAACCATACAAAAATATAAACCATAAGGCACATAATATAAATTATGCATGCATAAATGAATAGCTAAATAAGTACACAGAAATAAAACAAAGATCATTCAAAATAATACATCACAGAAGCTGGACTAACGCTTCTAAATATGCACCCTTAGTTATGATAAAACACAGTGGGAAAACCTAAAAGAAACACCATTCTTTTATTAGTCTAATTATTCTATTGTTGATAATACAATAAGGAGTATATTGTCTGTTGTGGATGTGTTAGAAGGAGCTGTTCTGTCGAGACAAAATGTAATCCAGTTTATGTTTGCATTTAGGCTTGAGGAGGACGCAGATAAAGACCAAGACCATGATGAGGAAGCAGGACAGGGTCACAGCAGCCACGACCAGCCAAGTGGACGTGGAGTCTGCAGAGATATAAACAGTTACTTTAGTGAATTTATCATCCAAAACATTATGGACACTTTATTAAATGAAAAAATGAGTTATGAGGGGCAAAACGTTTCAGTCTACCCTCAACGGACTGAACTGGTTTCCTCTGTAGCTTTTCTCATTTGAAGAGTGGGTTGTGTTACAGTAGTTACGTTGTCCGGCCATGCATCTCCGGCTCAGTGCTGAAGGGCAGTGGTCATCATGCTAACTAGTAGCATGTTTGACAGCTCTTTGGAATGGCCATGAACTGTACTGTGTCCTGTGCATACTGAGCCTTGCTGTCTCGTTCTGCTTGTTGATCTCTAGTTTTGTGTTGAACGGGCAGGGACAACACTATAGAGGGCCTGAGCAGGCTAGAGCGGTGATATCATTTAATTTTTATACAAGCAGAGAGGAGGTCTGCCAAGCTTGTTGGACTGACTTATCTGATCTATCTCTTAGGAAGCCTAAGTGAGCGCGGACTGTGTCTTTGCTCTCTATAATCACCCATAAAAATCTGAAGCTGAAATGAAGGGGCAACGCCATAGAGGGTCTGTGCAGGCTACAACAGGGATGAGATCCCCCACATACGCCTTTTGAGGCTGTCTCTCATGCTGCCAAGATGTATGTGGACTTGAGCCGTGCTGTTTTGTACCCGCAACTACTCAAGCTCGGTGCTGGCAAAACAATGACATTAAGGGGCTGTGCACACTGTAACCGGATGTCCACATTCTACTGCAGTGCATCACTATAGCTAGCAGCATGTTTGGAGTTCTGGTTGGACTAGGACTGGCTTGGGCCCTCGCTAGCACAGCTGGACTGAGTGTGAGCCACAGAAGCAAATGTCTTTATTTTTTCGAATCAATTCCCCAAAAAGAATATTCTTATTGATCCTGTGCGATCTTGTGGCCCAAGATCTTGTCACACCCCTGCTATTAAAGTCTCAACACTATTAATGTTTTAGTCTTGAATAGTAAGGTCTAGCTTTATTGTACTGTATATACAAATTCACAGTGACATTTTATGTACTTCTTTGAAAAAAGGAAAGCCCTCTTATGTACGGACCTGTACAGTTGAATCAGCTGTGGTACCTGTTGGCAGCAGAGTGAAGTAGCTGCACGGACTCCCTCTGGCGCTGTAGGCTCTGCAGGTGTAGTTCAGGTAGAAGTCCTCATCCTTCAGCTCTGAGATGATAAGCCAGCGCTCCAGCAGAACGCCTTTGTCCTGCCACTCCACAACCCTGCACCGAGCACAACAAGCAATTAAGATGAAGTTGAGGTTGGGTGAAGCCATTTATTGTCAAACAATTGTGTTTACTCTTTTTTAATCAAAATGACCGAAACTACCCAAATTTACCATATCAAAATTTCACATACCCCAGTTCAATACTGTGTATTGCCACCTTTAACATCAATTAACGGTCAACAGTTCCCCAACTCCACTGTAAACAGTGTTGATAGGGCACTGCTTTCCCCCCTGAGGCGCCGAACAGTTTGCCAGAATATCTTTGAGGCCAACCTTTTCTGTGGCCTCATCAAATTCCTCCCAGACCCGAGGTCCCTGTCAGCTGCCTCAGGAGTCCCACAAGCCAACCAGGCCTGGTAGGACTCCTTCAGCTTGACGGCATCCTGGTCAGACGAAACAACCACAAATTCAATCATCAACCTCCTGCCTAGGGTTTCCTGGTGCGAACGTGCACTGATGGACAGCCTTATGCTCGAACATGGTGTTCGTTATGGACAAACTGTGACTAGCACAGAAGTCTAATACCAGAAGACCACTTGAGTTCAGATCAGGGGGGCTGTTCCTCCCAATCACGCCCTGCCAAGTGTCACTGTCTTTGGCCAGTAGAATGACAGAAAAAGGGCTATATTGGTTTTACTCAGAATATTATTTTCTAGCCAGCCATGTATGTTAAGGGACTATTGTAATTTCTGTACAGCACTCACTGGACCAGAAAGCTCTCGCCATTTGCTTGTGGCGACGTGCACTATCCGGGCATATATAGGGACCTGGCATACTTCTAATTGCTTACTTATTAAAAGATTGGAGGTCAATAGGCAAATGGCCATTGAAGGGGTCACTCATGATGAATACCGAGGTGTTCCCAGGCCAGCCGAGCTCCTTCCTTTCCTCACTTGTGAACAAGACCCCAAGATATTTAAACTTCTCCACTTGAGGCAGGCGCTTTCCACCAACCTGAAGGGGGCAAGTCACCCTTTTCCGACTAAGAACAATGGTCTCAGATCTGGAGGTTCTAATCCTCATCCCAGCCGCTTCACACTCGGCTGCAAACCGCCCCAGTGCACACTGGAGGTCCTGGCTTGATGGAGCCAACAGGACAACATCATCTGCAAAAAGCAGAGACAAGATCCTGTGGTCCCCAAACCAGACTCCCTCCGGCCCCCGACTGCGCCTAGAAATCCTGTCCATAAAGATAATGAACAAGATCGGTGACAAAAGGCAGCCCTGCCGGCAATGCGAACCAAGCTTCTGCGCTGATCCTACAGGGACCAAACAGCTTTAGCCCCACACAGTCGAATGCCTTCTCCAGATCCACAAAGCACATGTGGACTGGTTGGGCAAACTCCCATAAACCCTCCAGCACCCTGGAGAGGGTATAGAGCTGGTCCAGTGTTCCACGACCGGGACAAAAACAACATTGTTCCTCCTGAATCCAAGGTTCGACTTTCGGCCGCATTCTCCTCTCCAGTACATAGCCTTTCCCGGTGAGGCTGAAGAGTGTGATCCCTCTGTAGTTGGAACACACCCTCCGGTCCCCCTTATTGAAATGAGGGACCACCACCCCGCCCCGTACTCAGGGAGTATTTCATCTACTCCCGGTGCCTTGCCACAGAGGGGTGGATGAGATGAGGAGAAACAGTGACTTCAGCTTGGGTGATGGACGAGTCCACCTCTGAGCCCTTGGCCTCTGCTTCCTCAGTGGAAGACGTGTTGGTGGGGTTGAGGAGATCCTTGAAGTATTCCTTCCACCGTTCAACAATATCCCCAGTTGAAGTCAGCAGATTCCCACCTCCACAATAAACAGTGTTGGCAGGGAACTGCTTCCCCTTCCTGAGGCGGTTTGCAAGAATTTCTTTGAGGCCGACCGATACTCCTTCTCCATGGCCTCACCAAACTCCTCCAAGACCCGGGTTTTTGCAGCCCGCTTGGCCTCTATCAGCTGCCTCAGGAGTCCCACAAGACAACCAGGCTCGATAGGTCTCCTTCTTCAGCTTGACGGCATCCCTTACTTCCGGTGTCCACCACCGGATTCGGGGATTGCCGCCACGACAGGCACCGGAGACTTTGCGGCCACAGCTCCAAGTGGCCGCGTCAACAATGGAAGTGGAGAACATGGTCCACTCAGACTCAATGTCTCCAGTCTCCCTCAATATCTGGTTGAAGCTATGCCAGAGGTGGAAGTTGAAGATCTCTCTGACAGGGGACTCAGCCAAACGTTCCCAACAGACCCTCACAATACGTTTGGGTCTGCCAACTGTCCAGCCATCAGATCAAACTCACCACCAGGTGGTGATCAGTTGACAGTTCCACCCCTCTCTTTACTCGAGTGTCCAAGACATACGGCTGGAGGTCATCGATCATTGACCTCCACCGAGTTGGGTGTCCTGGTGCCTCGTGCACTGGTGGACACCCTTACGCTTGAACATGGTGTACGTTATGGACAAACTGTGACTAGCATAGAAGTCCCATAACAGAACACTGCTCGGGTTCAGATCCGGGGGGGCTGTTCCTCCCAATTACGCCCCTCCAGGTGTTGCTGCCCATGTGAGCGTTAAAGTCCCTCAGTAGAATGATGGAGTCCCTGGTCAGGGCACTTTATTATCATTATTATTATTAATATTATTATTATTATTATTATTATTATTATTATTATTATCCACAAGGATCGCAAATTTAACACCCTAAGCAACACAGTTTAACCTTAGCACAAGCACTGGGTAACGAGGGTGTGCAAGGGACAATTATTGCCGCTTGCGGATTTAATTTATTATTTTTTTTCTTTAAAAGGACCACATATATAACAACTCACCAAATTTGGCCCAAAATTTGAGTATATTTAAAAATAAGATGTAGCAATTTAGCTTTCTTAATATAATGGATTTTTTTTTACAGAATTTTATAAGATTTTGCACACAGGTTCAGGATCCCACAACAAACAAAAAGCCAATCGGACCCATGCCCTTACTTCATTTGTGTGTCCATGACAATGGCCCAAATATTCATTATGGCAATACACTTGAATTTAAGTCTGTCAGTGCACTCTCACACTCTCACGATTCTGTGTTCGCGCCCTCTCTGTTTTGACTGTGTTTAAACAGTAAGCTGCAGAGGGCGCAGCAAGTTTAAAAAAAATGGCAACAGGACACACCCACATCCGGGTATAAGCTCACTTTACTTTCAATGTAAAAGTCAACAAGTTAAGCTACCATAATCAAACTATGTTTTTTAAGCAAAAACAAAAAAAGATATATGGAAAACATATGTAGAAGACTACAAAAGGTACAAGCGGATAATATATACTTTTGGAAGTTTGGATTGTATAGTTACGGTTATGCGTTGTGCCACCTATTAACAGAAAATTACTAACTTGAATTAAATCATAAGCCCTAATGTAGTACTGTAACCTCACTTGATGGCAGCAAAAGCCAGTATAATCCTGGGCAGTCAGCCATGAAAGAACCATTGTCTACTCATCAATGCTGTACTCATTTGTGTAACAGATTAAACAAAATATTGTGTCACACTTCTAAATGTATTTCCTTATTACATAATAATAATAATAATAATAATAATAATACTTATATATATTATTATTACTACTACTATTATTACTAAATATACTTAGTATTTTTATTTATTTTTTACTTTTTAATTTATTAGTACCTCTCCTGGCTGCAGCAAGACACAACTACACTGGGGTTTCCAAAGTGATGCGTCCTACAAACTGAAGTTCTATCCCAGATGTTTTCTCTTTGCAGCAGAAACTAAAAAAATAAATAATAATAATTCTTCTGTTTTAAATGTGAGATCTGACTGCTTCAAAAGTCTCAGCGGTGTCAGAGACAGGGGACATAAATGGGCAAGGCAATTTTATTTGTATAGCAGAATTCAAACACTATGTAACTCAAAGTTCTTTACACAAATAAAAGACAATTTACAAGATTTAGATTTAAGGGCAGTTCCAGTGATACATATCCATTCCTCTAATCTTTGTGACAGGATTTCATGGTCCACTGTATCAAACGCAGTCTCAGTCTGTGATGTGGCCTAAATATTGACTGAAAAGGATCAAAGCAGTTGTTAAGCAAGAGATAGTCATTAAGTTGTCGATATACAATCTTTTTGATGACTTTCCCTAAAAATGGCAGGTTTGATATGGGCCGATAGTTGTTGAGCACTGTAGCATCAAGACTGCTTTTCTTTAGGAGAGGCTTAATGACAGCAGTTTTTAAGGCCCTTTTTGTTTTCCCACATTTTGGATAAAAATGTGAAATTAGATGGGGTGTATTCAATAAGAACCTCTCTCCCAGGGCCTCATGTTGATAAGTGTTTTATTATGACAAAGCGTCCTGGAACAGCAGAGGCCCTCAGTGTTCTAATCACTGATAGTAGCCTTGATGCTAGTCAAGGCTTTTGGAGCTGGTCTGGGAGGGGGTGGAGGGGGTCTGACAGGGGTCCATTGGACTCTAGGTAGTGGCCGAGGTGAAGCAGTGGTACTCCTGGGTGGTATTGGGGGTGATGTTTTTAGTGATGATGATAGAACCCGTGACCTGGCCAAGTTAGGTGTAAGGGCTATCATCTTATTTCCAGATTTTACTAAAATTTCCAGGTGATCTGGAAATCCCATTGGTGAATCCGGAGATGGGACAGGGATGGTGAGGTCTGCAGAAGGTGTTGATGTTACTGGGGGGGTCCATGGTCCTATTGGGGGGGTCCATTTCAGTGGTGGAGGTGTTGATGGTGGTACAGTCAGAGGAGGATCCTTGGCTGGTGAGGCAGGAGTGATTTTTTTTTTTTTTTTTTGGTGGCTGATGGCTTCTCAGAGGACCCTTTCTTTGTTCAATAAGGCTCAGATGAAGAAAACACAACAAACTCCCGACCAGTCTGTTCTTATTCCAAGCAGGCCACTGCTCCCAAAAGTTTGTGACTAAGAATAATTCCAATAAGCTGTATTTACACAGATGATTGCTGTTTGCAGTACCTTTACTGTATGAATGTGTGTGATACACATACAGTACTACAGTATGTTCTTGTGTTTGTTTTGTGCTGTATGTTCTGCTGTTGCACGGCACTGCGCCCAAGACAAATTTCCCTTTGGGGCAATAAAGTATATTTGATTGATTGGTACTGCAGTTGGAGAAGGACCCTGTTTGGACCACTTTGTCCAACTGAAACAGACTTTATTCCCCACATTTTGTCCATAATCATCCAGCCATTATGATTAATTCCAAAGTCAAGCACGGGGCCAGTTATGTAGCATACATAGTTTCCATTTCTATTTCTGTGAAATACAGGACAAATTTTGTTTTATTGTAACTTCTTTAATGTAACTTCATATCATTGGAAATATCTGAAAGCCATCCTAAATCAATAATACACATTTCTTCTCAATAAAACATTATTTAAGGATTATCTATTCATTTGGTAATATCTAATCATCCATTGTAAAAACAATCTGTCAGTTAAGTTAGGTAAGTTACTAAAAGCTCCACCTCACCAGAACTACTCTCACTATCCTTGATGTTGACTATATACTGTACCTCCGAAGGTCGACAGACTATTAATGTAGTACATTAAAAAATTGTTTTTGTATTTTAAATCTAAATGAAAGAAAAAAAGTGTGATTAATATATACAATCTACTGTACTGTAAGGTTGTGGTCTGTTGGTGAAAGTTTAGAGTTGTTTTACTCTTAAAATTATACAGTTTGTAAGTTACAGCTTTAATCTGTTTATCCGGGTGCATTTAAGATGAATAACTAGAATGTATTAATTACTTGTGTTGATTGGTTATTGAAACAATAGGAGATGACAATAGTATAGAAAATAATAGTTTCAATAATAGTTTTAGGGAACTGGTTTTGAATGAACTTAGGGCAGTGTGTAATCTACAGTACCACTTTTGGGATGTGCAATAATAATGATAAACTTTAGTTTTAGCTTCAGAACAAGCATGAAATCTTCATTCTTGCTTTTGTGTGTGGCTGTTGGACAAACTGTGTTCGCTGTGTTTATATGTACAGTATGTGTAGGGCTATGTCTCGTATAGCCTATTTACATGTCTGTTTTCCTTAATATGGATTGTCCCTTTATTTATAATAAAAATAAATCATAAAACACAACTTGGTAAAAACAATTCTCACTAAGGTATAACGGTTCTTGAATGCAGGTGTGCAGGTTGTTTCACTTACTATCCGTCAACGGGACTTGTTGACTTTTACATTGAAAGTAAAGTGAGCTTATACCCGGATGTGGGTGTGTACTGTTACCATTTTTTTAAAACTTGCTGCGCCCTCAGCAGCAAAGCTTACTGTTTAAACACAGTCAAAACAGAGAGGGCACGAACACGGAATCGTGAGAGTGCACTGACAGTCTGGAGCGAGCGCTAACACAGAACTGAGAGCGAACTGACAGATTCAGGAGTTCATTTTACTTCCATACACATGACTCTGGACTTGACTGAACATGAACATCTCATGACTCGTGTAACACTGTGAGTTTTGACTCAACACAAACTCAAAAACTGTCTTGGACTTGTACGTTTTATGTCAACTTTGCTAATTAGATTGAATCGCCGAAAGCGCGCACCATCAGTGTACGTTGTTTATCGCTGCTCCTCGGGGTAAACCGAGCAGGCTGCAGCTAACCAGACCGACCCAGAGACAGTACACACGGATTAAAAGACTAGTGCTTTCACGGAGGATATACTGTAATAGTAATGAGAATATTTGTGTTATTAATATCCTTTATAAACATTTTAAAATCTCTAAAATGAATTAATATAATACTGTAATTGTAAACAATAACACAAATCTTTTGTTTTGCCTAAGATGACCAGAGAAACTGGGTGCCAGCCTGAACCAGTCGCTGCAGATCTGCAGGTGAAGCCAAGGTGAGTTTGAATACTGTGAAGCTTTTGTATGTTTAATTTTTGTTTATTCTTTATTTCTCAGGCACCATGTACAAAAACAATAATCTCACAAGAAAAGATATGCTTTGTACCAGATTTAGAATTTCAGACTGTCTAGGATCTGTTTGATGGTTTGAAATGAAAAGGCTGATTGTGCAAAGGCAGAGCATCTTTTAGGGATTGTGCAGTTTTTGTGAGTTGTGGACCCAGATGTTTGGGTCTCATCATATAATCAAGATAACAAATCATTTGTTAAACTCTTTTTTTGCAGCCGCCCAGGCCAGAACGCCTAATAGGAGTGTGTCATGTGACACAGACACTGATGGAGCTGCCAGAGTGTCCCAGGACTAGCTCTACTCCAATAATGAGGAAACGGTGTGAGGCGTCCACTGCTGAAGGTAATGCATTTATTCCCATTCTTTAGTTTGTTTTGTTTGTTTTACTGTTATAGTGCAATTACTTGTTTTAAATACTCTAACAAGAACACATGAGGTGTGTGATAATCTATCATTTTATTGTCATTAAAATGATTTAAGAGATAAAATCATGTTTATTTTATTTTCAGGACCTGGTGACTGTTCCTGCGTCACTTCACTGAAGATACTTCATCTTCAAGTTTGCTGCTGTCTATCATCTTAGATTCAGACTCTGAAAACTGCAGTTAGCACTATAGTTTCTGAGACTTAGCTTTACTTTGCTGACTACATTTAGACTAATGTAAACACTAATACACTGTTGAACAAAAAAATTTGGAACAGCTCATGAAGTTATGATCAGCCTGTGTAAGTCTGTCTCATTTAGACATTCTTTTGTAAATGTTTATGTTGATACATGTTCATTTTGAGTTGATTTTATAATGCATGCTTTTAAACAATTGTTTTGTGTGTAACATCAGGTATAACTGTTTCTTCATATTTCTTTTTTTTATATACCAACTAAATTTATAAATCCAGTATTGGAATCGTCTGTAAGGACAGCACAAGGAGGTATGACCTGTACCTGCTGGCCCAGGTATCCCCAGCACCACCTGACCACACTGCAGCAGACAAGTGTCTATAACCGCTGAAAGAGCTGGTGCACATGTACAGTATGTGTAAGAGGAGGGTAAAACATTAAATTTACTTATTTATAAAAACATTGCTCTCTTCTTCCTGGAACTACCCTGTTTAACCACGTCTCAGCAAAAAGCTGAAGATAAGTGTAACACTACAATACAAGTGTTAGAACCTGTAACACTAATTACCAAAATCAAACTAAATGCATAGGTTTGCAATTTCTGAAACTTTGTTAGCATTTGCTAAGCATTAGCGTAAATTAGACAATGCTAACGTTTTATTACTGGCCCCATTCTCTCTTGTGCTGCAAGACTTCGCTCTTTAACTTTGGGAGTTGTTGAGACCGCGGTTTGAGCCAGTGGCACAAACTGATAAGGCTCTGGCCCTGTGTGCACAGAAATGTCCTCCATTTAGAAGGACCACTCCGTAGCAAAGCTACTAGCTTCCTTCAAGTCTACATCTTTGCGAGTCTGACAGCTGCTGTCAATCAATCCGTCACTGTGGGTCTCAGGTTCACGCCCCCGGCTGAGCTCCGCCCTCGGTTCTTCCCCTCTGTCTCTGCTGGGCTTTGCCCACTTTTCCAGCATTTTTCAAATTTTGTGAGTGGGTGGAGTTAGGCTTTGACCAGGGGTTTAGTTACCCTTTAATTTGCAGTCGTGTAGCTCAGGGGACACAAGTTATCTCCAAGAGGCATAGTCTTCATCGCCTTAAGCTTATTTAATTTTGTCTTGGAAAAGTACCTCTTTTCAGAAAAGAGGCAATTTTCTCCTGTGCTTCTTGAATAGGCTTTAGACCAGAAAAGACTATTTACCCAGATTGACATATTGTTATTCACAAAAATATTTTTATTTATTCATATAAATCATATAAATAAATAATAATAATATATAAATCATTTAATATATATATATATATATATATATATATATATATACATATGCATATATATATAATGTATAATGTTTATGTGTATATATATATATATATATAGCGGCTGGTTAGCTCAGCTGGTAAGGACAAGACCTTTCACACGGGGGACCCAGGTTCGAATCCCCCTCAGGGTGCTATCCAGTGTGGGTCCTTAGGCAAGACCCTTCGCGCTACTGCCTACCTCATAATGATGATGAGAGACAATGAATGCTATGAGAAGCCGGATCAGACGACGCCCGGCCAAACAAGGTCTGCGTCAGGTGTTGGGGAACCAGAGCAACTTGACGACAAATGGGGAGATGGGCGAGATGCGATAACAAGGCTCTGTTGGAATGCTACTACTCCAGTAACCCTAGTCAGAGGGGTTACATGAAGAGAATGTGGGATGAATGGTTAGTACGAAACCCACAATCCAGGCTTACATCGAAGCAACTAGTAGCTTAGTGTTCCAACATCCACAAGCGGCAGCTGCTATCACAACTTGATATTGACGAGATACAACACAAAATATGCTACGGCAAGGGGGAGCCAGGACGCCAGGTCAGAGGGGAGCCAACGGGGGCTCCCCAACCGGAGATTGGGTATGAAGTCCCAATTGAAATAACGCTGAACGAGGCAGCGACTGACCTGAAAGACAAGATCATGGCGAGAATGAATGCAAGGCAACCCCGACGCCAATTACAACAGCTAAGTGAAGTACCATCAGAAAGTCTCCTAGAACATGTGAATGCAGCATTGAGTGCGATCCCTACCACATCCATCACTGAAACCAATGAGCTGCTATACACCTCCGCAACAGTGATCCTCGAGATGCTTGGCTATAAGAGCAACCATGGGAGCCATGAGAAACAGTACCCACCATGGAAACGAAGGCTGGAGGCCAAGATCAAGCAGACACGTAGAGAAGTAAGCCAACTGACAGAGGCCAAGAAAGGTGCAATGAGAAAACAGGTACCCAAGAGGTACAACCAGATGCCCATACCTGAAGCACTTGAAACTGCCAAACAAAGGCTCCAAGCCTTGGCCAGCCGCCTAACGAGGTACACAAGAGAGAACCTGATCCTGAAGGATCCCACAAAGGGTACAGTCCCATCCAACTATCGGCCAATAACCTGTCTCTCCACAAGCTCATGTCAGGCATCATTGCGGCTAAGATAAGTGGGCACATGGATCAATACATGAGCAAAGCACAGAAGGGCATTGGCAAAGAAACCAGAGGAGCTAAACACCAACTCCTGGTTGACAGAACAGTCACCCAAGACTGCAGAACCCGACACACCAACCTGTGCACTGCCTGGATTGATTACAAGAAAGCATATGACTCAATGCCACACACATGGATCACTGAATGCTTGGAGATGTACAACATCAACAGGACTCTAAGAGACTTCATTGCAAACTCAATGAGGCTGTGGAAAACCACCCTTGAGGCCAATGGAAAGCCACTTGCACAAGTATCCATCAAATGCAGCATATACCAAGGAGATGCTCTATCCCCACTGCTGTTCTGCATAGGCCTGAACCCTCTCAGCCAAATAATCGACAAGACTGGCTATGGATACCGACTCAGGAATGGGGCCACCATCAGTCACCTCCTCTACATGGATGACATCAAGCTATACGCTAAGAGTGAGCGGGACATCGACTCACTGATCCACACCACCAGGATCTTCAGCTCTGACATTGGGATGTCATTTGGGCTTGAGAAGTGTAGTCGAATGGTAACGAAGAGAGGGAAGGTAGTCCACACAGAAGGGGTCTCACTCCCAGAAGGAACAATAGCAGACATTGAGGATGGTTACAAGTACCTTGGAATACCACAGGCAAATGGCAACCGCGAAGAGGTAACAAGGAAAACAGCAACTGCCAAATACCTCCAACGAGTAAGGCAAGTCCTAAGAAGTCAGCTCAATGGCAAGAACAAGGCACGGGCAATAAACAGCTACGCCCTGCCAGTGATCAGATACCCTGCGGGAATAATAAGGTGGCCAAAGGAAGAGATACAGATCACAGACGTTAAGACACAAAGCTCCTCACCATGCATGGAGGGTTCCACCCCAAATCCAGCACCCTGAGACTGTACGCTAGCCGTAAAGAAGGCGGCCGTGGACTAGTGAGTGTGAGAGCCACTATCCAGGATGAAACATCCAAGATCCACAAGTACATCAAAGATAAGGCCCCAACAGATGGCGTGCTCAGTGAATGTCTCAGGCAATGGGAACAGAGGAAGAGGAGCTGGAGGAGGGACCATCATGGGAGGACAAACTCCTACATGGGATGTACCACCGAACATAACTGAAGTGGCTGATATCAAGAAATCCTACCAATGGCTAGAACGGGCCGGACTGAAGGACAGCACAGAGGCACTCATCATGGCTGCACAGGAGCAGGCCCTGAACACCAGAGCAATAGAGGCCCAAATCTACCACCAGACAAGACCCAAGGTGTAGGCTGTGCAAACAGGCCCTGAGACAATCCAACACTTAACTGCAGGGTGTAAGATGCCGGCAGGGAAAGCATACATGGAGCGCCATAACCAAGTGGCTGGCATAGTGTACAGGAACATCTGTACGGAGTATGGACTGGAAACCCCGAGGTCAAAGTGGGAAACACCTCCAAAGGTGGCAGAGAATGACCGAGCCAAGATCCTGTGGGACTTCCAGATTCAGACTGACAGAATGGTAATGGCGAACCAACCAGACATTGTGGTGGTGGACAAACAGCAGAGGAAGGCCGTTGTGGTTGACGTTGCAATACCAAGTGATTGCAACATCAGGAAAAAGGAACATGAGAAACTAGAGAAATACCAAGGGCTCAGAGAAGAGCTGGAAAAGGCTTGGAAGGTGAAGGCGACAGTGGTGCCTGTGGTCATCGGATTACTCGGGGCAGTAACCCCCAAACTGGAAGAGTGGCTACAGCAGATCCCTGGAAGAACACCAGACATCTCGGTCCAGAAAAGTGCAGTACTAGGAACAGCAAAGATACTGCGCAGAACCCTCAAGCTCCCAGGCCTTTGGTAGAGGACCCGAGCACGAAGGATGAGACCACCCGCGGAGGGTGAAGGACAAAGTTTTTTTTTATATATATATATATATAAGTTACAGCTGTTACAGTAGAAATTCCAATCAATATTATGTATCATTTATTATAAATCAGATTGAATCAAAGGAACCCTGATGAGTACTGACCTCGTCTCTGTTGTGTAGATGTGTTCTGAGAGGTCGTCCAATATAAAGTCTCCTCGAACCAACCACAAGATATCCACGGTAGGCATCCCAACACAGGGCACAAACACCACACAGCGCTTGGTGAAGTTGGAGCCTAACACACAACAGTAGTAATCTAGTGTCCATTTAAATATGATTCTGGCAGATTACTATTATCGACTGAAGGATGTACTCACCAACTGGTGCTTTGACAATGTCATTGGCTGGTTCACGAACTTGTGGAACCATACTGTATTCACCTAAAAATACAGATAAATATTTCACACTACAGTCTTTCTTTGTAATGTAATACTTAGATGGTGTAAAACTCTTTATCCACATATAGAACACAGATACTGTGCTGACATTGTTGATCTGACCTTTGACCTCTGCGTGTATGGTTTCAGACACAGACCCGTTGACGCCTGCCAGTGTGAACTCCAGAGTGCACGTGTACAAGCCCTCGTCGTCTGGTTCCACACTGTTGATCTTCAGACCTGTGTCCCAGTAGGAGAACCTCTCTGTCCCATCGGATATGAGCTCACAGCCCTGGGACAGGATGGGGAAGATACACAAGTATGAATGTCTGGTGCATGGAATACAAGACACTTACATCTGAGGTCTTGTGACAAATGAGTTATTTCCTGCTGGTGGTGCTCTCAGACTCACCTTGTACCACCTGATAGAGGAGGGGATACTGTAGCTGTCCAGTTTATGGATGTAGTCCTTGAGTGGACAGGACAGTCTGTATGTGACTCCTCTGGTGAGGCTCTGCCCAGCCTTCCTGGGTCGGCCACACTCTGCTGGTTTTGGTTGCTCCACTATCAGTTTGCTCTCCTGCCTATAGCACTGCAGCGGGGTTCTGTGGACAAACGGGACACACTTAGGACTGTCTAACACAATTCAAACTACATCTAAACCAGAATAAACCGGGACTCAGAGATGTACAGTCTGCAGGTCCAAGTCAAGTCTCAAGTCTCTTTGCATGTGTTATTTAATGGGAGTCATAGAGCATAGTTTAAGTTAGCTAAGTTAGTATCAGTTTGTTTGGCAGTAAACTATGTTAACAGTCACAGATGACCAAGCCACCAATCAGGATACAGCGCGCGCTCTGTTTTGAACTTGGTCCGGTAACTCTGGTTACCTCTTAGTGCGTCAGTGCAACAGCATATCATTCTTAGAGTGCCGATTGTCTTCACTCTTCATTAAGATGGAAGAATCACAAACTCCTGAATCTAAAGTGCCAGTGCCACAACATCCGTGGCCTTATTTGCAGTGTTATTTTGAAGTCATTGAAAAGAAAAACGAGTCCTTCATTTTCAACTGCCTTATTTGCCTGCCTCGGAACTGTAAAATTTCTTCGTACTTGAATTCTCCTTCCAATTTTAGGAAACACTTGAGGTAAGCCATTTTTTATTCTGGTGGTCATTTTTTATTAAGTAATCTAACAGTAGCTCGTACCATTGTGTTTAAGTTAACGTTAGTTAGCTGTTTCACCAGTGTTTGTAGTATTTATTTTAAACTGAGTGATTCCATATTGTGAAATGACAGTCGATTGATGTTAACACTTTTGGTTGAATATAAATTCAATTTTGACTAGTTTTATATGCAGCTTATGATGCTAAACAGTTGAAAGGTGGAGTGGAGTGCTGCTTATAAACCGAGATTGTTCTTTTCAAAAGTTCAGCTTCCAAAGATTGTGATGTACAGAGCCCTGCACATGGCATGCAAGAAAGAAAATATTGTGCACAATTTAACATTACTGTGTTTTCCCCCAGATTGATTTACTAAAACATGCGAACTATTACTATTACTATTTTGCTTCCTCGATTTAAAAATTATGTGCATAATTTTGAAACTCGAGGGAACGAATTAGTAAATCGTGCGCACCATCCATCCACCTATCCATCTTCTACCGCTTATCCGGGACCAGGTCGCGGGGGCAGCAGTCTAAGCCGAGACACCCAGACTTCCCCCACCCCAGACACTTCCTCCAGCTCTTCCGGGGGGATACCGAGGCTTCCCAGGCCAGCCGAGAGACATAGTCCCTCCAGCGTGTCCTAGGTCTTCCCCGGGGTCTCCTTCCGGTGGGACATGCCCGGAACACCTCCCTAGGGAGGCGTCCAGGAGGCTTCCGAAACAGATGCCCGAGCCACCTCAGCTGGCTCCTCTCGATGTGGAGGAGCAGCGGCTCTACTTTGAGCTCCTCCCGAGTGACCGAGCTCCTCACCTTATCTCTAAGGGAGCGCCCCGCCACCCTGCGGAGAAAGCTCATTTCGGCCGCTTGTATCCAGGATCTTGTTCTTTCGGTCATGACCCAAAGCTTATGACCATAGGTGAGAGTAGGAACGTAGATTGACCGGTAAATCGAGAGCTTTGCCTTACAGCTCAGATCTTTCTTCACCACGACAGACCAGTACATCGACCGCTTTACTGCAGAAGCTGCACCGATCCGTCTGTCAATCTTACGTTCCTCACTCGTGAACAAGACCCCAAGATACTTGAACTCCTCCACTTGAGGCAGGAGCTCTCTACCAACCTGAAGAGGACAAGCCATCCTTTTCCGACTGAGAACCATGGTCGCAGACTTGGAGGTGCTGATCCTCATCCCAGCTGCTTCACACTTGGCTGCAAACCGTCCCAGTGCACACTGAAGGTCCTGGCTTGATGGAGCCAACAGGACAACATCATCTGCAAAAAGCAGAGACGAGATCCTGTGGTCCCCAAACCAGACTCCCTCTGGCCCCTGGCTAGAAATCCTGTCCATAAAGATAATGAACAGGACCGGAGACAAAGGGAAGCCCTGCCGGAGTCCAACATGCACTGGGAACAGGTCTGACTTACTGCTGGCAATGCGAACCAAGCTCCTGCTCCGGTCGTACAGTGACCGGACAGCCCTTAACAAAGGGCCCCGGACCCCATACTCCCAGAGCACCCCCCACAGGGCGCCACAAGGGACACAGTCGAATGCCTTCTCCAGATCCACAAAACACATGTGGACTGGTTGGGTAAACTCCCATAAAACCTCAGGCACCCTGGAGAGGGTATAGAGCTGGTCCAGTGTTCCACGACCGGGACGAAAACCTTATTGTTCCTCCTGAATCCGAGGTTCAACTATCGGCCGCATTCTCCTCTCCAGTACCCTGGCATAGACTTTCCCGGGGAGGCTGAGAAGTGTGATCCCCCTGTAGTTGGAACACACCCTCTGGTCCCCCTTCTTGAAAAGAGGGACCACCACCCCGGTCTGCCAGTCCAGAGGTACTGTCCCCGACCACAACGCGATGTTGTAGAGGCGTGTCAACCAAGACAGCCCTAAAACATCCAGAGACTTGAGGTACTCAGGGCGTATCTCATCCACCCCCGGTGCCTTGCCACCGAGGAACTTCCCAACTACCTCAGTGACTTCGGCCAGGGTGATGGAAGAGTCCACCACCGAGCCTTCGGCCTTTGCTTCTTAAGTGGAAGACGTGTCAGTGGGGTTGAGGAGATCCTCAAAGTATTCCTTCCTCCGCCCCTCTCTTCACCCAATTGTCCAAGACATACGGCCGGAGGTCACATGAAACAACTACAAAGTCGATCATCGATCTCCAGCCTAGGGTGTCCTGGTGCCACGTGCACTGATGAACACCCTTATACTTGAACATGGTGTTCGTTATGGACAAACTGTTGCTAGCAAAGAAGTCCAATAACAGAACACCGCTCGGGTTCAGATCCGGGGGGCCGTTCCTCCCAATCAAGCTCCTCCAGGTATCACTGTCGCTTCCCACGTGAGCGTTGAAGTCCCCCAGTAGAACGACGGAGTCCCCTGTCGGAGCACTTTCCAGCACTCCTCCCAGAGACTCCAAGAAGGCCGGGTACTCTGCACTGCCATTTGGCCCGTAAACACAAACAACAGTGAGAGAACTATCCCCACCCGAAGGCGCAGGGAAGCAACCCTCTTGTTCACCGGGGTGAACTCCAACACATGGCGGCTGAGCTGGGGGGCTATGAGCAAGCCTACACCAGCCCGCCGCCTCTCCATGAGCAACTCCAGAGTAGTGGAGAGTCCAGTCTCTCTCGAGGATTTGGGTTCCAGAGCCCAAGCTGTGCGTGGAGGTGAGCCCGACTATC
The DNA here is from genome assembly GCA_024416835.2 of Perccottus glenii. Classification (NCBI taxonomy): domain Eukaryota; kingdom Metazoa; phylum Chordata; class Actinopteri; order Gobiiformes; family Odontobutidae; genus Perccottus; species Perccottus glenii. The sequence goes on along the minus strand of CM044560.2, from coordinate 3,800,342 downwards.
TCTAGTCGGTATCTCTCAACCTCCCGCACAAGCTCAGGCTCCTTCCCCGCCAGCGAGGTGACATTTCATGTCCCTAGCGCCAGATTCCGTGTCCGGGGATTGGGTCGTCAAGGCCTCTGCCTTCGACTGCCACCCAATCCACTTTGCACCGGCCCCTTACGGTTTCTCCCGCAGGTGGTGGGCCAATGGGAGGTCGGCCCCACGTTGCTCCTTCAGGCTGAGCCTGGCCGGGCCCCGTGGGGAAAGACCCGGCCACCAGACGCTCGCATGTGAGCCCCAACCCCGGGCCTGGCTCCAGGGTGGGGCCCCGGTTGCGCCAATACCGGGCGACGTCACGGTCCTTGATGTTGTCCTATCCATAAGGGGGTTTTTACCGCTCTTTGTCTTGCCCGTCACCTAGGACCTGTTTGCCTTGGGAGATTCTACCAGGGGCATATAGCCCCCGACAACATAGCTCCTAGGATCATTCGGGCATTCAAACCCCTCCACCACAATAAGGTTTCGTTTCAAGGAGGGGAAAATCGTGTGCACGATTTAGCTTATTTCTTTCCTGCATGTCATGTCTGAGGCTCCGTAGTGATCTACTTTAAGAATATTTTTTAAATATATCACAGGGCAGGGCCTTTCTGTGTGGAGTTTGCATGTTCTCCCTGTGTCTGCGTAGGTTTCCTCCGGGTACTCCGGTTTCCCCTACCACTAAAATCATGTACAATATAGGACTACAGATGGAAATTAGCTGTTAAGCTATAATCTGGTACAAGCATCTCTGCTCCGGCTTAATGTAGACTGTACGCTGTCCTAAAGAAATAAACAAATCTAATAATAAATTAAAGCCGCAAGCGGCGATAAAGGCCCTCGCCTCCCTTGAGACCGCGGGGACACATGCACTCGGAGGATTGCGTAAACTTCACGGTAATGTCAAATAACCGGGCCTGTGCTACTGCTTGGGCCTGCTACACCACCTTGTAATTTAGAGTTAAAGGTCTCCACAATCCCTGGTTTTCCTGGGAGCTGTCTGAACCTTTGAAAAAAATAGATTATGCTTGGGCTAAGGCGAGAAAAACAAAGTACTGGCTGGAGATTTGAGATGACTCAGAACCCCCTGTTTAAAAAGGCAAAATGTAAATATAACTTGTCTAAAAGTACAAGGTTACAAGTTCCAAAGGATTCTGAGGAGTTTTCTAAGACTCTAGCCGTGGCTCTGGAGGGGCCTCCTCTAAAGGAAGGATCCTGGCAATTGGGAAATGGCATTTATTTCCCAAAGAAATGGGTGCCTCTTCACAGACTCATTACGACCACAGCCACAAATGTATCAAAAAACAAATTGATAACTTTTTTGGCACACGTGTCTAGATGATACAAACCAAATTTGGAGCTGTTTAGATGAAAAGCCTTTAGACACAAGGGAAGCAATTGAGGTGGTCACGCATTCCACCCAACATAGTAGATTTCCTGTTGAGTTTACGATATGGCTGTAATAAACTTTTCTGTTTGCCCTGAGGTGTCCTATGGATGTACCAAGTTTTGTATTTCTACATTGGAAAAATTTACTTTCATTTTCCATAGGCCCAATGTTTTTTGACTTTTCTAGGGGTCGCCACTGAGTCATTTTTCGTATATTTTTTTCGGGAACTTCAAATACATAAATTTTTCGCCGAGCTTGAAGTCTGGGACCAATAAAAATGACTTTAAGTTGCACGTTTACTGGGTCAAATTGAGGATCATTTTGCAGGAAAATTATAATAAAAAAAAATATACCAAATTATAATAAAAAAATATATAACTCGAGCGAAAACGACAAGAAAAACGCCTGTCTATTTTACACATATGTGTTTAGCTCATTTTGCCCAAGTTTGGTGTCTGTGGAATGAAGCAGCTATTTTCTGTGTTCTTTTAAAAAAGAGGTGTATTCTAAGTCGGTTCACATTTTCAATTCAAAATGGCCGCCTTCCCGTGTGTGATAGGGTGTGGTCCCCATTGGCTTTTTTGTTCATAAGCCCATGCTGGATGTGTGTACCAAGTTTCATTTGCCCACAACAAACTAAAATTTTCACTTCCAATTGACTTTTTCCACATTTTTGGGGCGTTGCTATGGCAACACATTTATAGATAGGGGTGGTTGTCATTGGCTTTTATGCTCGTCATGACATAAGAGATGTGTGTACCAAATTTCATGTCTCTATGACAAACTAAATTCTTGGGTCCCATTATAAGTTTGTAGGGGCGCTGGAGAGCCATTTCTAAAGATAACCCTTTTATTTACATATTTTTGTTCAGGTCATGAATGTGCACAAACGCCTTTGTGGGTCCAACTCGATCCGAGAAGGCGTTTGAGAGTTAAGAGACGTTTTATTTTCACAAAAATGGCCACCTCGTTACAGGCTTGCCACACCCATACCCGATAAGATATCAACAACAAAGTTACAACTTTGGTTGGCACATGTGTCTAGATGATACTCACCAAATTTGGGGCCATTTAGATTAAAACACAATGATTTACATCTTTCTGCGCAAGAAGTGCGATTTTAGTGGCTGCGCGTTTCACCCCACATGGCGGACTTCCTGTTGAGTTAAGGGTGTGGCTGTCATAGACTTTTCTGTTTGCCCTGAGGTGTCCTATGGATGTACCAAGTTTTATTTTTCTACGTTGGAAAAAAGTTACTTTCACTTTCCATATGCCCAATGTATTTTGACTTTTCTAGAATTCGCCACTGAGTCATTTTTCGTATTTTTTTGGGGACTTCAAATACATAAATTTTTGCGGGCTTGAAGTCTGGGACCAATAAAAATGACTTTTAGTTGTTGGTTTACTGGGTCAAATTGAGGATCGTTTTGCAGAAAAATTATAATAAAAAAATATATACCGAATTATAATAAAAAAAAATATAACTCGAGCAAAAAAGTCTAGAAAAACACTTGTCTATTCAAGGGGTGCGATTTTAGTGGCCGCGCGTTTCACCCCACATGGCGGACTTCCTGTTGAGTTTAGGGTGTGGCTGGTATTGACTTTTCTGTTTGCCCTGAGGTGTCCTATGGATGTACCAAGTTTCATTTTTCTACGTTGGAAAAAAGTTACTTTCACTTTCCATAGGCCCAATGTATTTTGATTTTGTAGGGGTCGCCACTGAGTCATTTTTCGTATTTTTTTTTCGGCGACTTCAAATACATACATTTTTCGCCGGGCTTGAAGGCTGGGACCAATAAAAATGACTTTTCGTTCATGTTCACTGGGTCAAATTTAGGATCATAGGTGGAAAAGAAAAAAAAAAAAAAAAAAATCCGAGCAAAAACAATAGGCCCTCCCGGTCATCACCGGCTCGGGCCTAAATAAATAAATAAAGGTCATCAAAAAATGACCGGGAGGGCCTAAAAAATAATAATAAAAAATTGAGTACTTTGGATTTTACTGAAGTAATATTTTACCCAGTGTATCTGTACTTTAACTCAAGTACTTGGCTTTTGTACTTCGTCCACCACTGGTGTAAAGTTTGAAATTGTCATGTTAGTGTCCCTAATTTATTCTCTAAAAAATAATTTTGAGTTTTTTGTTGTGCCTTTGTGTTCCCTGTTCTCAGGTGAAAGTGATTATAAACCAGAGCTCTCTTCTGTGGGCCTGTCCTGGTGATGCTACTATCAGGCAGCTTCACAGCACATCACAGTCAAGTTTCAAGTCTTTTCAGTCCAAGTTTGAGTCTCAAGTCTCTGTGTAGAGACTTAAGTGTGACTCAAGCCCTCATCGAAAAATAAATCAAGACTACTGATACAACTGAGATTTAACAAAGGACTCAACCTAGAATTAAAGACTAAATCACTTTCTGCTCTTTCTTCACTTCCTGCTGTTGTCTGATGTCTGTATGTTTATGTTACGTATGTTGTAACGGCAGCTGTAGTTGTGACTACGTATGTAATGTTTGAATGTCTTTACAGTGCTCTATTTCATTTTCCTGAAGATTATTGCGCCTGAAAAAATGGGCTGCATGGCGTGGCTTGTAATCTTTGTTGTGTCTATTAATGTCTACATGTAATATGACCCACACAAGACTAGTTTCCCCTTGGGGACCAATAAAGTCTATCTTGAATCTTGAATCTTGAATAAACAAAGTCTGACTCAGGAGAGAACTGAGATTAAACCAGGACTAATTAAAACAAAATAAACTTAACTAAGATTTAATTAGGACTAAAGTTAGTGCATACTTGAAGTAAACCAAGAACAAAACCAGGAAAAACTACGAGACTAAACTAAAACTAAAGCGTCACTAAACCTATTTTAAACAAAGCCCAAGACTAAACCAGGATTAAACTAGAACTAGTCTAAGACTAATGTAACTCTGGACTAATACCAGTAGTATTAGGAAATTACTTACTTAATGAGGTCCAAACATACTGTAAGTCTAAACCAGGACTAAACCAGGTTTAAAACTCACCTGACAATAGTCACATAATCTCCGTCGTCGGCCAGAGTCACGTTCAGAAACCACAGCGTCTCTCCTTGGACCAGGAACCATCCGCTCACGTTGCTGATGGGTTGGGATGAGTTGAGCCTGTACCATGTGACGTTGTAGGGGACAGCTGAGAGGTTGAAGACTTCTGGAGACACCAGAGTGCTGTTGAGCATGGCCATGTCCCCGGGCACTGAGTAGATCCGGTCAAACTGCAGATCGACGTTAGAGCACCCCTCTGTGTAACAAGAGCAGTTCAAGTCAGGACGCTATATTACCTCAGAGGTAAGTGGTCACTGTTGTGGAGTATTGAGTCAGTAACATGAATTACTTTTCTGGTACCCCCACCACTTTCTCTAATCAGAACAGCCATTTGTCACAATACAATATAAAAACTTTTACAGTTTTACAGAGAACTTTTACAAAAAAAAAAAAATCATATTCATTTTTTTTCCAATGCTTCAACAGCAACCAAATAAAGTCAGCAAAAATTACCTCTGTATAAATTTTTTCATTTAGTTTTTTACATCTTAACCTGAGTAGCTGCATTGACTCGAGACATGGTTCAACCTGGGGAAGGGCCAGTTATTCGCAGGGCTAACACTTAGAGACATACAAAATACACAAGGTCCAAAAAAATTTTTTGCAGGATTCTGCGTTTGTGATACAGCACCATCTAAAGGGAGTTTGTGAAGTGCAGGTACTATAAGGCTAACATTCTGTCACTGAATTTTGTTGCGTAACACTCAAAAATATATATTCTTAAACACATTTTGATGGTTCTTAGACATGAGAATTTGAGTATTTGTCATTTTTTTCAGAAGACATGTTGTTTCTAGGTGTAATGCGGGAAGGAGGACTCAAGTGCGCACAAGACAGTGAAGGTAAGTGATACTTTATTAAAGTACAGATAGTGATAGGAAGCTGGAGAGATGGGCTGAGAGTTGGAGTTGAACCATGAAGCTGAACCGAGACCTGGTGCCGAACCGGTGACTGGAGACCAAGCTGGAGAGCTGGGCTGAGAGTTGGAGTGAGCCGTGGAGCTGCGCCGAAGCCTGGAGCCGAGTCGGTGACTGGGACCAAGCTGGGGAGCTGGGCTGAGAGTTGGAGTGAGCCGTGGAGCTGCGCCGAAGCCTGGAGCCGAGTCGGTGACTGGGGCCAAGCTGGGGAGCTGGACTGAGAGTTGGAGTGAGCCGTGGAGCTGCGCCGAAGCCTGGAGCCGATTCGGTGACTGGGGCCAAGCTGGGTAGCTGGGCTGAGAGTGAAGTCCAAACCTGAGACTTGGAGTGAAGGCTGGAGAGAGGACTGAGACAAGAGCTGGAACAAACTAGCCTGGTTCTACCAGACTCTCGTACATTTCATTTGTACAGAGAGTCTGGCCTCGCTCCATTGACAAGCGTTTACTTCCTTGTATGCGGGAACTCTGTTGAAGTTTAAAACTATTGGATCTGCCCAGAGTCACTCAGGATCTGCCATAGCCAATCGCTAACGTGTGGTCGTGACGTATGTCATGCGCCGAAACCGACCGGAAACAACAAGTCCGACTGATCAGAGGATTATGTTTAGAATAAGATGTCTGTCAACGAGAGCTGCAGGTTTTGTTCATTGAATTTAAGAATTCAAGGAACAATTGTAAATTCTAAATGTATATTTTACACTAAGGACAGTAATGTATTCAGTCAACTGTCGAAGCTGGGTCTTATCATTAAGAATACGCCGCTGCGGTCGTTTCGGGTCTGCTGCAAATGCTGTGCATTGATCACCAGGCTACTGCGTGGGTTATGATGCTCCAGCTTTGAAGCTGCCATAGAATGACTACTTTGAATGTTGGTGTACGTGTTTAAATAGTTTGTGTTATGTACAGACAAGGAGTAAATATTTAAATAACTTCTATACACTAAGTGTCCCTGTATATAATCACCTTATTTTATATTTTAAATAATTTGCAATGTCAAATCTTTCTCTATCTGCAGATGTGTAATAAACAAATTGTTCATATTATGTCTTATTGTTTCTTAATTATGGTCTTCAAATTATGTGTTTTCACATTTTTATTTATGACATCAAATTTTAACTACTTACAACATGTAAAACTGTCACACCGACCATTCTCCTGCACAAGTACACAAAGGGGCTCAAAGTGTTCTATTCTTCATAAGAATCACTAAATTTACTGTTCGGAATCTGAGCTACTGACATGACTCCTGAGAGCATCGTCAACAACAGCATCATCATCATCATCGTCAAAGTATTTACTGTAATAAAGATCTGGATCAGTTAAATACCCTCCTGAATCATCTTGCAGATCCATATCAATATCACCAAAAACACCATTAATGATAATTAAAATCTCTCTCACATGGTCCAATCTAAACACAGGAAGGTTAGCAATAATGTATGTCAGGTCAAATATGTGTTGACAATGGTCCAAAACTGCATCCACCAGTTGCTGACTGAATCCAGTGCAAGCTGCATGTGAGGTGTACAGTCGATTACTGGAATTGATTAAACTACCACTGTAGTCCTTGAGCAATTCTGCAATGAAAGATTTACATTACCACATGTGAAACATTAGGAAATTCAAACCCATCCCCAAAGCTGTTGTTGCAACAACTACCCGGCACTTCCCTTCCCCCTTCAGTGAAGCCAACACTCTCCTTGTTTTGGGGTAGGGTTTTGCTGTGGAACATGCCAATAAGGAGGTTGTCACTTCTACAGGATGGATCACAGTCTTCCCAGGCATGTCCTTGCAGTTCTGCCTTTAAGTATGAGAATATTGTCCCCACTGATTTAAGTGTTTGACAGTAAATGAATACAGGTTGCATGGTTGAGCCCTTGTTTTTACATGTTGAACTATCCAGTCTAGGCAGTTCATGTTATGGCTGGGCACCTTGCACAATCCAAGACGGATGTTTGTCTTGTTGGGACTAGCGATGATTTGGGCATTGTCCATATGGAGTAATCTGATGACTCTGCTTCTTGACTTGATGTCAGCTGAGGCAGTCAGAGCCAAAACAGGTGTACCTGGGAGAATAAAAAAAATACAAGCTAAAACACACTTGCTCAATTTTATAACGTACCAAACAATTTGTCAAGTGTTTGTGTTATAGGCTATGGCAGGAAGGACTTAATGAACATCACTAAGAACAGTAATGCACTAAATCCATGTAATCACGCAATTCTGTTTCATTACAGGGAAAGTAACTAATCCTTGCAATCAGAGATTATACATAAACTGAATATTGAAGTTATAATAGCCTACACATGAAATAATCCACAAAAACTTAGCTAGAAGCAACACACAGGTCCGTGCATTTAACTTACCCTCCTTGATGATAGATCTCAGCTCTCTTTTCTTTGGAAAAACTTTCTCTGAATGCCTTCTCGCCTTTGGAAGCCTCACCCCTGAGGTAAACGAAATAGAGAGTACAATATTTCTCATGAATCTTGTATCATATTCTCGAATTACAACATTGTCTAAGCTATCGATTATGCCAAAACAGCCCTTATGTTGTTTAAACGTATTAAATGTTAACTTACCATTTGTATGTAACGTGGACCTCATCCACAACGATGCCAATGAGGTTGTCCTGGTATATTGTCGAGGCTAGCATTTGACGCCATTTGTTGTTTAGCAGCCAGGACTCGGGGCTTCCGAACACCAGGCTAAAGCGTCCGTCCAAAATGTCACGGTCATCGTGCGCCCGAGCTGCCCAGCACGAACTCCTAACTTTTCTGCCTCCTTCACTTGGTCCTCCATTAGTGCAACAAGAGGAGACGACAACAACTATCGCCTTTGCATCCCTATCGTCGCCTTAGCTAACTCATTCACCACTAGCGGAGTGAGCTGGAAAATCAAACTTTTCCCGAACCCCGTGGGGAGGAGGGCCACAACATCATGTCCACCAACAAAACTTAGCAAACATTGTTCTTGCTCCGGCTTTAACTTCTGGATATTCGGCAGTTTTTCAACAACGGACAGAATAGCTTTTCTCACGTCTTTCTCCGCTGCCATTACTCCAACGCAAACTGACGCACTACATCAACGTCATCGTTCTCAGCCACTCCCTCTGTTCGCTGATTGGTCCTACAAAAATTTGATTTCTGGAAACCTAAGAATACACAGCAATCCCAGACTAAGTACTAAAGCGAAATGAAATTGAGCGGAAGTACGTAGGAGGGCAGAGCCAGGCTAGGAACAAACGCTGGAAACATAGAACCAGAGGACTCTCCCGAAGGGGCTTGATCCTGGAAACATGAAAGGTTGGGTGAATCCGCATAGACCGAGGAAGCTTCAACCTTACCGCCACCGGGTTGATGATCCTCACTATAGTGAAGGGACCAATGAATCGTGGAGCCAATTTCTTCGACTCCACTCGGAGAGGAATGTCTCTGGTGGAGAGCCATACCCGGTCCCCTACCTTGTACTGGGGACTCTGCTTGCGGTGGCGATTGGCCGCTGTCGAATACTGGGTGGAAGCTCGCAGGAGAGCCGCACGAGCCCTGTTCCATGTCCCTCTGCAACGTCGGATGAGGGCTTGGACAGACGGGACATTAGCCTCCCTCTCCTGGGCAGGGAATAGTGGTGGCTGGAACCCGTAGACGCACTGGAAAGGAGATATTCCAGTAGCCGAGCTCGTCAAGGAGTTGTGGGCGTACTCCACCCACAACAGCTGAGAGGCCCAGGAAGATGGTGTTTGTCCAGCCACACACCTCAAGGCCGACTCCATCTCCTGGTTCAACCGTTCCGTCTGTCCATTGGACTGCGGGTGAAATCCAGAGGACAAACTGACTGTAGCCCCTAAAAGAGAGCAAAACTCCCGCCAAACTGTAGACGTAAACTGGGGTCCCCGGTCAGACACAATGTCCATTGGTAGTCCATGGATCCGGAAGACATTCTGGAGTACCAGTTCTGCCGTCTCTTTGCTGAGGGCAACTTAGGCAGAGCTATGAGGTGAGCCATCTTTGAGAAACGGTCAATGATGGAAAGGATCACCGTGTTGCCATTAGATTCGGAAGACCGTAACGAAATCCAGGGACATATGAGACCAGGGTCGCCTGGGAACCGGAAGTGGCCAAGAAGCCCAGATGGAGCATGATGAGAGGGCTTCTGCTGGCTGCAGACAGGACATGCCGTGACAAACGCTCGAACATCCTCTTCCTCCCTAGGCCACCAGAATCGCCGTTGGAGAAAAGAGAGTGTCCGCCGTATCCCGGGTGGCAAGCGAGTCGAGACGAATGGACCCACTGAAGAACCTCCGACCGCAGACCCGCAGGAACAAATAGTTTTCCCTCTGGACAGGAACTGGGGACAGTAATGGTGTTCAAGGCTGTTTTAATGCGCTCTTCAATGGGCCAGGTGACGGCTGCTACCAGCTGGGATGGAGGTAAGATGGAGGTCACCTCAGAAGAGGTCTCCTCCTTCTGGAATTGCCGAGAAAGGGCATCAGGTTTCTGATTCCGGGACCCTGGTCGGAATGACAAAACAAAATTAAATCGAGTAAAGAACAATGACCAACGAGCTTGACGATGTCAAGCGTTGGCTGACCGGATATATTCCAAATTCTTGTGGTCAGTCCACACAAGAAAAGGTTGTTCGGCTCCCTCCAGCCAGTGCCGCCATTCCTCCAAGGCTAGCTTAAGGCCAGCAGCTCCCTATTACCTATGTCGTAGTTCTGTTCAGCGGGAGACAGGCGACGAGACAAATAGGCACACGGGTGTAATTTCTGGTCTGAAGTGGAACGTTGGGACAGAACTGCGCCTATTCCCACGTTGGAAGCATCCACCTCTACGACAAACTGGCTACCAGAGTTTGGGATGATAAGCACTGGAGCTGAAGAAAAAGCGAAGCTTCAGGTCCCGGAATGCTGAATCGGCCGGCTGGACCAGATGAACGGAACCTTAGATGAGGTAAGTGCTGTCATAGGAGCCGCCAAGGTACTATAGCCACGGATGAAACGTCTATAGAAGTTGGCAAACCCCAAGAAGCGTTGCAGTTGCTTTCGACTGCACGGAGATGGCCAATCCAATACTGCCGACACCTTGGAAGGGTCCATCTGAATCTTACCCTGGGCGACAATGTAACCCAGAAAAGAGACACTGGGTACGTGAAATTCGCTATTCTCAGCCTTGACAAAAAGCGAATTCTCCAGCAGGCGTTGAAGGACTGACTGGACATGATGAACATGCTCCTTGTGATTCTTGGAAAAGATAAGGATATCATCCAGATAGACAAATACGAACTTGTCGAGCATGTCCCGCAACACATCATTAACCAGGTTCTGGAAAACAGCGGGAGCATTAGTCAGTCCAAAGGGCATCACCAGATATTCATAATGGCCTGACGAGGTGTTAAATGCTGTCTTCCATTCGTCCCCCTCTCGGATACGAACCAGGTGGTATGCATTGCGAAGATCCAATTTGGAAAACACCGCCCCCTCCAGGAGTTCAAAGGCGGAGGCCAGAAGGAAGCGGATACCTGTTCTTTATGGTAATCTCATTAAGTCCACGGTAATCAATGCAGGGTCGGAGAGTCTTGTCTTTCTTCCCCACAAAGAAAAACCCGCCCGCTGGTGATGAAGAAGGTCTTATTATTCCGGCTGCTAACGCATCTTTGATGTAAAGATCCATGGCCTCTCTTTCAGGAGCGGACAATGAATATAGTCGGCCTCTAGGAGGTGAGGTGCCAGGAAGCAAGTCAATAGCACAGTCATATGGCCGATGCGGGGTAAGGCTGTGGCTTTGGCCTTATTAAAGACCTCCTTATAATCCTGGTACTCCTGGGAAGCGTTGGCGGCAGAGTGGATACAGGTGTACCAGGTAGTGGGTTGGGTAATCCCGCTGACTGAAGACAAACAGAGTGACAAGAATGACTCCACCCCAGTATTGCCCCAGTGTCCCAATCAATGTGAGGATTATGGCGTCGCAACCAGGGGTAGCCCAAAATTAATGGAATCTCGAAGACTGAATAAGGAAAAATCCGAGCGTTTCTTGATGGTTCCCAGAGATCAATAGAGTCACGGGACTGGTCGGTGGGACACGGTACCCAGGAGGTGTCCATCCAGGGCCCGTGCAGGAACTGGTTTGGGTAGGGGAACTCGTGACAACCCCAACTGAAGTGCCAAGGTCTCGTCCATAAAACTGCCGTCTGCCCCAGAGTCAATGAATGTAGTTAAAGTCTGTGGGCCCCAGGAAGCAGCAGCTGGACATGGACAAGCGGGCGATTGATGGAGGAGACCCCTCTGTAAGACTCAACAGTACTCCTCCATCTACTGCTGAGCCTGTCCTTTAACGGACAGACCAATGCAACATGGCCCGGGCCCCACAATACATACAAAGGTTCCTCCTTCGACGCCGTAGCTTCTCCTCAGGAGTGAGATGAGAGCGGCCAATTTGCATGGGTTCTCTGGAATCTGTTGTGGAACTGAAATCTGTTGTGGATACAGAGAGCTGTGGTCGCTGGGGGTCAAGAGGAAGATAAAGAGAACTCCGGGTAGCCCGCTCCCCTTGACGAGCTCGGACCCTCTGATCAACCCGGATTGACATACGGATTAAATCATCCAAGTTTTCTGGAAGCTCGAGAGGCAAGCTCATCCTTCATGTGCTCGGCCAACCCGAGAAGGAAAGCCTGGTGCTGTGCAGGAGCGTTAAATCCACTCTGCCGAGCAAGCGTCCGAAAGTCAATGGAATAATCCGCCACTGAACGAGATCCCTGTTTTAGTTGAAAAAGTCCCCTGGCAGCGCTCCTGATCCTCAGCGTCAAACACCTTCCGGAGTTCAGTAGATAAGGATTGGAAACTAGAGCAGGCTGGAGTACTCTCTCCAACTCTGCGGTTCCCCAGAGACGCGCCCGTAAGATGATTAATGACAAATGCCACCTTGGCTTTTTCTGTGGCAAATGTGTGGGGTTGCAGAGCAAACAGAATTGAACAGTTAACCAGAAAGGGATTACAACCACCTGCCTCTCCGGAGTAACGTTCTGGAATCCCGACCCGAGGCTCCTGGACCGGAATCGTTTGAACCACCGGGGAAACAGGATCTGAAGGTGGAACGGAGGCCCGACTCTCTGTGGTCTTCGAATACTCGATAGCTGAGAAGTCAGGAGATGGATCTGATTTGACATGGCCTGGAATGCGTCCTCCTGTTGAGACACAATCCGCTGGAACCCGCGGAAATAGTGTTCATTTGGGCTTCATGATTCTGAGAGTTTCTTCAATGAGGGTAAATCGATTTATTACTTTCTCTGCTTTGGCTGAGTCCATCTTGGCCAGATCGTTCTGTAATGCGGGAAGGAGGACTCAAGTGCCCACAAGACAGTGAAGGTAAGTGATACTTTATTAAAGTACAGATAGTGATAGGAAGCTGGAGAGATGGGCTGAGAGTTGGAGTTGAACCATGAAGCTGAACCGAGACCTGGTGCCGAACCGGTGACTGGAGACCAAGCTGGAGAGCTGGGCTGAGAGTTGGAGTGAGCCGTGGAGCTGCGCCGAAGCCTGGAGCCGAGTCGGTGACTGGGACCAAGCTGGGGAGCTGGGCTGAGAGTTGGAGTGAGCCGTGGAGCTGCGCCGAAGCCTGGAGCCAAGTCGGTAACTGGGGCCAAGCTGGGGAGCTGGACTGAGAGTTGGAGTGAGCCGTGGAGCTGCGCCGAAGCCTGGAGCCGATTCGGTGACTGGGGCCAAGCTGGGTAGCTGGGCTGAGAGTTGGAGTGAGCCGTGGAGCTGCGCCAAGCCTGGAGCCGAGTGACTGGAACCAAGCTAGGAAGCTGGGCTGAGAGTGAAGTCCAAACCTGAGACTTGGAGTGAAGGCTGGAGAGAGGACTGAGACAAGAGCTGGTACAAACGCTGGAAACATTCACACAAAGTATGCTGAACGATCTGGCAGGGAAGAGGTGGACAGGAGAGGTTTAAATACCTCACTGATGGTAATAGGTTACAGGTGCTTGGGACAGGTGGCAGTGATGAGATGAAGGAGAGAGAAGGAAAGTGGAGTGGATCCCTGAGAGACACGGAGTGGATCTGACACTAGGGCTGTAAATCGATTAAAAAAAAACACATTCATACACCAGTGCTATGGTGAAATAAAAATGAAACCTTAATAAAATTAAGTAAGTAACTTAAAGTGCATTACCAAAACATTTACTTTGTGAAGGAATTCTGGATGTTCACTCCCCAGGTTCAGATTGGAAGTGATGATTGAAAGACCACTATGCCCCTCCTTTCTCTGCTCTCTCTCTCAGGAGCTGTGCTTTTTTTTTTCCTTTATTTCCTTCGACACGTCTTTTTTAGGGCAATACCTGTGAGGTTTGTGTTTTGGGTTGTGTTCTCCCCTCCATTTTCTTTGTTTCCTTATTTTTTCAGCAGTGCATGCGTATGGTAGGGGGCGTGGCTGGTTTACGTGTTTCCACTCTCCTCATCACCTCTGGATATAAGCCTGCTCTGCTCACCTCGACACTGTCAGATGATGGTAGAGTTGCTTGTCTCCTCAACCTCTGGTATTTTTTGGGAACTTTTTTGACCTACTTATACTTGCTGTTCTCTCCGTCTACCCAGAACTGCCTCGTGTTTCACACCTTGTGCCCTCCTGCCAGCCAGCTTCCTGCCTCCTCTGCCGGCTCGAGTTTTTGTTTTCCAATAAACTGTTGAACTATATTCCTGGCTCTGCCTCTGCATTTGGAGTCCACTTAGCTAAAACATAACAGATACCTGCCTCTCTACCTAGCCTTCTGAGCGTAAATGAAACTTACAAAGTTAAACTTATTTAGAGAAAACATGTGCCCTTATTTAACAGAATGTCACATCACACATATTACTTTACTCTTTTCCAGGTAACCATCAGGTAATCTCTTAAAGCAGAATTGTCCATTTAGCAGCGTGTCTTTTTTAGTTTTGCGTCACTAGTACAGTTTGCATATGTTTGGGGGACATATTGATTAATATGTCAGTTTATGCTATCTCAAAACTATTGTTTTACTATGCAGTAAAAGCGAAAAAGCCCGTATGTAACCGCCATTTTATTGCCCTGTCATAATGACAATACCGGTGAATGGAGGACCAATGGGCGGACGTTGTCCATAGTATATACTCATTGGTCATTGGTCTGCACCAGTCGGCATGGCTAGTTCATTAGTGTGTGAGTGGTAAAGACCTTGTGAACTCACAAATCTCCTGAGAATCCAGGACCTGCTGATGTTGGTAAAAAAAAATTATTTGAGTATTACCCCTTGAAAACTAACAGATCTCATTTATATGAGAGATTTTTATGATTAACAAACCATTAAAGTTACATAATATACTATATTATGTTACTATGTTACTAAAGCTCTGACTTTCACTACTACAAATGGAACTTGAAAAGACAAATATTTGTCTTGCGTAGTGTTTAAGAAACGCTGATCTTGTGACAGCTTGGTTTATATAAAATACAAAAAAATATATAAGTGGTAAGTAAGTGAGTGAGTGAGCGAGTGAGAGTGTAAGAGAGTGTGTGTGTGAGTGAGTGAAGGGGTGAGTAAGAAAGAGTGAGTGAGTGAGTGAGAGTGTAAGAGAGAGTGTGTGTGTGTGTGAGTGAGTGAGTGAGTGAGTAAGAAAGAGTGAGTGAGTGAGAGTGTAAGAGAGAGTGAGTGAGTGAGTGGTGAGAGTGTAAGAGAGTGTGAGTGAGTGAGTAAGTGAGGTGTAAGAGAGTGTGTGTGTGAGTGAGTGAAGGGGTGAGTAAGAAGAGTGAGTGGGTGGTGGTGAGTGGAGTGGTGGTGAGTGAGTGAGTGGTGAGAGTGTAAGAGAGTGTGTGTGTGTGTGGTGAGTGAGTGGTGAGTGAGTGAAGAGTGAGTGAGTGGTGGTGAGAGTGTAAGAGAGTGAGTGAGTGAGTGGTGAGTGAGTGGTGAGTGGTGAGTGGTGAGTGGTGAGTGGTGGTGAGTGGTGAGTGAGTGAGTGACTGAGTGAGAGTAAAGAGAGAGTGTGGTGAGTGGTGAGTGAGTGACTGAGTGAGAGTGTAAGTGAGAGTGTGTGAGTGGTGGTGAGTGAGTGAGTGAGTGGTGAGTGAGTGAGAGTGTAGGAGAGAGTGTGTGTGAGTGAGTGAGGGGTGAGTGAGAGTGTAAGAGAGAGTGTGTGTGAGAGTGTAAGATGGTGTGTGGTGGTGAGTGAGTGTGAGTGAGTGAGGGGTGAGTGACAGTGTAAGAGAGAATGTGTGAGTGGTGGTGGTGAGTGAGTGGTGAGTGAGTGAGTGAGTGAGTGAGTGAGTGAGTGGGTGAGGAGTGGTGTGAGGAGAGTGAGTGTGTGTGTAAGAGAGTGTGTGTGGTGGTGAGTGAGTAAAAAGAGTGAGTGAATGAGTGGTGAGTGAGTGAGTGAGTTAGTGAGTGAGTGAGTGAGTGAGGTGTGAGTGAGTGAGAGTGTAAGAGAGTGGTGAGTGAGTAAGGTGTAAAAGAGTGAGTGCGTAAATGGTGGTGGTGGTGAGTGAGTGAGTGGGTGAGTGAGTGAGTAAGTGGGGTGAGTGAGTGGTGAGTGAGTAAGGGAGGTGAGTGAGGAGTGAGTGTGAGTGAGTGAGTGGTGAGTGAGAGTGAGAGAGAGTGAGTGTGTGAGGGTGTGTGTGTGTGTGTGTGTGTGTGTGTGTGTGTGTGTGTGTGTGTGTGTGTGTGTGTGTGCGTGTGTGTGTGTGTGTGTGTGTGTGTGTGTGTGTGTGTGTGTGTGTGTGTGGAGTGTAAGAGAGTGTGAGTGAGTGGTGAGTGAAAGTGAGAGAGAGAGTGTGAGTGAGTGAGTGAGTGAGTGAGAGTGAGTGAGTGAGTGGTGAGTGAGTGAGAGTGTGAGTGGTGAGTGAGTGAGTGAGTAAGTAAGTGAGTGGGTAAGAGAGTGTGAGTGAGTGAGTGAGTGAGTAAGTAAGTGAGTGGGTAAGAGTGAGTGATTGAGAGTGTGAGAGTGTAAGAGAGTTTAAGTGAGTGAGTGAGTGAGTTAGAGTGTAAGAGAGTGTGAGTGAGTGAAAGTGAGAGAGAGAGTGAGTGAGTGAGTGAGTGAGTGAGTGAGTGAGTGAGTGAGTGAGTGAGTGAGTGAGTGAGTGAGTGAGAGTGTGAGGGTGTAAGAGAGTGTGAGTGAGTAAGTGAGTGAGAGAGAGTGTGTAGGAGCCATTGGCTACAAAGGATAAATATTTGGTGTGTCCACTAGGGGTCATGATTGGGCTAGGCTACACGCTATAAAGGTGGGAACCATTGTACAGGTGTGTGACTAGACGGAAGCAGCACACAGTTTGTTGACCGCTTATATGTGACTACACTGGATGGTGATGTACGGACTTTTTATTATGTATATGGATTACACTGTTTGTACTGTTTTAATAACTTTAAATAATAATAATAAAGAAGAAGAAAACTTAGATCTGCTTCGGAAGACTTTGTAACCATCTATCAGTGAGCTAGCGCGTCAGCTGATGCATTCCGTCTGGGCAACAAGGACAGCTCAAGTGTAGTTGGCTGTAACAAAGTCAACAAACTTTGCTGTGGACATTGGTTGTCTACACGCTTGCACTGTGGCACTTTGTTCGGAGGTAGTTTGTCGGAAACAAGGCATCAAGGCGGCGTGATCGGGCAGGGCTAAGCCGCCATACACCCGCTGTATCTCATCTTGTGAGGGAGGACGCCGACGCGGTATCGTGGCTGGATCCTGACCTTTCATCGCAGATATCTGGACTCAGATAGGACACGCGGATCACCTGAAGGACACGCGGATCACCTGGAGGACACGCGGATCACCTGGAGGACACGCTGATCGACTAGGCCTGCAGGCATTACGGCGCCCAACGAGGTAGGCCTATAGTAGCGCTACAAATGGCCATTTGTTTGTGTACACATGGTAAAAATCCAATGCATTGGTGGTAAGGTTGTGAAAAATACTGTGGGCTTTGGGAGATATTTGCCTATCGTTTCGCTATGGAAGTGTGTAAAGAGGACAGGCCTGTCGGGCTGCAACAATGTAAATGTGGCTGATGAGAACGTGAGTGTTCAAATTGTTAAAGAAAAACGTGTTGTAAAAATGACTCCTAAAGCGTTTGAAGAGAAGCTTGAAAGATTGCAAAGTGACCGTAAATTTAAGTTAAACAAAGCAGCCACATTGAGAAAAAATATCCAAGAGCTTCTGAATACTAAATGTGATATTGTGGGTGTTCAAAATGTTTTTGGTAAATTTACTGATGTGTGCGAGGAGGTAAAGGGGATTCATAATACACTGCTCAAAATGTTGCCTGATGATGAAAGGGAAAAACATGATGTATGGTTTAAAGCAAAAATGATTTTTAATGATCAATTTCTCTCTGAGGTAAAGGTGTGGTTAAATGAAACCGAATCTTGCTTTGTGTCTGATTTTAATGAGGTCAAAGATATTCGTCCAGAGGACAGTATTTCAAATGTTTCCAGCAAGCACTCATGTAAAGGTAGTTCATGCAGTACTGCATCATCTGCACGGATTAAAGCGGAAGCTGATAGAGCAGCTTTGCTGGCAGAAGCACGAGTTTTAAAGGAAAGACATACCCTCGAAGAACAGGAACAAAGAATAAAACAAAGAAAAGAACAGCTGCAACTGGAAGCAAAATTGGCTGCATCTGAAGCTAAACTTGACATTTTTCAGGCTTTCAACGTAAATGGGTCTTCTAAAACATCTGTGGTGAAAGAAAATGGACAATTAACATCACTCAATCCAAAGGCAAAGGAATACCTGCTACCAAATTTAAATGAATTGGAAAAGGTGAGACAAAGAGAAGCGCTTCAATGGGGAACAGAAGATGGTCTACCTGTACATTCTATGTCAGGCAGTCAACAAGTAGGAGAAGGGCAGGCCAATATACTCTCCATTTTGGCAAAACAAAATGACATAACAGCAGCCTTGGTGCAACAACAGCGTTTAATGTTATTACCTCCTCGATATATTCCATCATTTGACGGAGACCCCCTACAATACATGTCATTTAAAAGAGCCTTTGAACAAGGGGTGGAGGCAAAGGCCAGCAAGGATGACTGTTTATACTATCTGGAGCAGTATACAGTGGGTCAGCCCAGGGAATTGGTGCGCAGTTGCCAACACATGGAGCCTGAGCAGGGTTATGCTAAGGCAAAACAGCTTTTACAGGAACATTTTGGCAATGAATATAGAATCGTAACTGCATATATGGAGAAGGCATTGGCTTGGCTTTCAGTTAAATCCGAAGACTTAAAGGCTCTACAATCATATACTCTTTTTCTTCGTGGCTGCTGCAATATCATGACAGAGCTGCAGTATATGACAGAAATAAATGTGCCAAGCAATATGAGGATGATTTTGGCAAAATTACCTTATAAGCTTCGTGAACGTTGGAGGACGGCTGCGTTTGAAATTTTGGAATCTACCGAGCGCAGAGCATCCTTTGTGGATTTGGTTGCATTTCTGGAGCGACATGTTAAAATTTTGTCTGACCCATTATTTGGAGACATTCCAGAGACACCACCTGTAACATCGGGAACAAGGAGTAGCAGCAGCAGGCTCAGGCCACAGTTGGGAAACACTGTGAGAAGTAACTCCTTTGCCATTGCTGTTGCACCAGTGCCAAATACAGACCTGTTAACCCAAGATATACGGGGACCCACATGCATTATATGCTCCCAAGATCATTTGGTGGAGGATTGCCCAGCTGTGCTTGGAAAGACGCATAAGGAGAAAATTGAAATGTTACAACAAAGGGGGCTCTGCTTCGGCTGTTTGGGTATCGGACATGTAAGGCGGAACTGTGAAAGTCGTTCCAGTTGTAAGATGTGTGGGTTATTACATCATACTCTGTTTCATTTTGAAAGAAGAAACCCAAGAAACATGAATCCACAAGAAGAAATGACCAATACTCAAATCTGTGGTCATACTGGAGCTGGAAAGGACGGTTGTTATCTGTCCATTTTGCCTGTGTAAATGACCACTTTAGAGTTTATGTATGTTGTTGATTAAATTAAGTATGCGTTGGGTTATTGGTAAAATATTTGTATAAATGTTCGAAACTTATTTAATCATTTTATCTTTTGGATGTGCTTTAATGTTGATTGTATGTGATTGATCGGAAATTCTGTGCACCTGTGATGTTGAAATTTGTCCCTTTGGTGGCACCGTAGTTTTGCACAAGGGAAGAATGAATGGGACACAGCCGTGTTTGAGCCTACATGATTTTTATTTGAGACTTTAAAGAACTTGACGACGCTTTCATGACGGAAGAAAGGACTATTGTATTTTGTTTGCATTCCTTGGTGAGCGCAGCGAGGTATGATATGGTTTCATTCATAAGATCGTTTGTACATGTATGGTTTATTTTGCCGTGTAATTAACGCTTTGTCCTTTTAAAATGTTTGTTCGTAGTGACGTTGGTAGCCATGAAACCAAGAGTGTGAAATGTTTGTTGCATTTATGTTTTCCATACAGTTTTCACGGTGCTAAGATGATGATGAATTAAAACGTCATGCTGGTTTGGCGAACACAAATAAAGAACATCTTATGCATCAGTCGAGACTCTCTTCTTTGGATCCAAGGGCTGCTACAGTGAAAACTCGACGCTACATCTGAGTCATCTGCTATGCTGCACTTCGTCTTCGTCCCGGAGGTTTCCATGGTCTGTTCCACGCATACAAACAAGGTCGTAAATTGAAAGCACGTCTAGCAGAGACTACGGATGCGGTGAGAGACTGGTTGTCGGGATATTAAAAAAAAAAAGGAACTGAACTGTTTACTTAAAGGGCCATATATTGATTGATTCAAGCCGTAAGGCTAAATAACAAGCTCCTTTGTTTGTGAATGAATTACGAAATCTGAAAGGCTACACATGAAATGTTGATGGTTTATTTTTATTCTTAAAACTTGTGAAATGTGATGAAATCGTATGGTAAAGAGCTTTACATTCCGAAAGTTGACTAGCTGTTCTAATTCTTATTGAGGTGAATATCTAAAGTGTTTTTTTTGTATTTAATTGACATTTTGGGAAGGTTTATCTTAATATTTGAAGTGATCAGTGTTAGATTACATCACCATTTTTATAAATTCCTGAATCACTTTAATTTAGAAATACATCAATTAGTGATATAAATATGTCAGGAAAAAAGGAAAAAGCCATTGATGAGAAAGATCCAAACTCTGATGAACATTCAACAGAAGAGACATCTAGAAGCCTAGAAGAAAGAGTATCTCGTGAAAGAAAGCTTACAGAAAAAGGCAAACAAATGCGTGAAGAGGAAGCTAAAAGGCACGTAAAGGCATTTTTGAGAGCCTATGAATCTTGGAAGCAGATAGCACGAGAAGTTAGAACTAAGCTTAAGAAATTCTGTTTGAAGGAGGATCTTGATAAAATGAATCAACACATTCAGGATGGATATGATCGTGTAAATCAAAATTATGAGCCACTTCAGCGCAATTCTCTTAGCACATCAGAGATCGTACGGAAACTGGATGCTTGTAACACACTGACTACAGAAATATGTGACCTTGTGAGTAAACGGCTTGATGTAAGTCTAGTTCAAGAGACCTTTAAAGAGGAAGCTGAAAAGGAAAGAGTGCGAATGATTTTAAGTCGTGATGAATATAAGTCTGTTTTTGGTGGGACAAGCACTGAAAGTGTTATTTCAGAAGAATCCATAAAATTGGGTAACCTGTCAATCATAAGCTCTAGGGCTTCTAGCAAGCGAGTAGATGCGGAAGCAGATCTCGCAGCTAAATTAGAACAAGCAAAGTCTATTGAAGAGATACAAGCTCAACAGGCCAAACTTATTAAGCTGGAAAGTGAATGGAAACTCCATGAGTCACAAATATTGATAGAAATGAAGCAGAAACAAGCAGAAGTGGAGTTGAAGTTAGAAGAGGAGAAAACAAAGCTAAAATGTTGCAAGCGAGCGTGGATGTGAAAGTGGCTGCAGCTCGAGTTAGAACATACAATAAACTGGAAGGTGATGTGGAGAATATGGTGGGAGAACCTAATACAGCCTCTGTTGTCAGACCTACTCCTGTTACATATTCAAACAGGCAACTAGATACAGGAGTCTCTCTGTCCCAATCACAACCGTCATCTCAGAGTGAAACAGCTAACTTAGCTGAAGCAATTGCAAGCTCGTTAAGTCTAAATCGTCTGCCTGTTCCTGAACCAACCATGTTTGCTGGCGATCCTTTGAAATTTGTTGACTTTTGGATGTCGTTCACAACTTTAATCGACAGGAAACCTATCTCTGCTAGTGAAAAAATGCTCTACTTGAAAAGCTACCTTTCAGGAGAGGCACGAAAAGCTGTGGAAGGATTCTTTTACCGGAGCTCTGAGGATGCATATGAAGGTGCTTGGGCAGTTTTAAAGGACAGGTACGGAAATCCATTCATTGTGCAGAAAGCGTTTCGAGATAAGCTGATGAAATGGCCTAAAATTAGTCCTAACGATTCTCTGGCACTTAGAGATTTCGCAGACTTTTTAAAGAGCTGTGTAGAAGCTATACCCCATGTTAAAGGATTGGCTATTTTAAATGATTGTGAGGAAAATCATAAGCTCTTGAGAAAATTACCAGACTGGATTGTCATAAATGGAGCCGAATCAGTGGAGCAGCTCGACGCATCTGGAGAATATCCAATCTTTGAACACTTTACGAAGTTTGTGCTGAAGGAAGCCCGCATAGCCTGTAATCCCATCACTTCTTCCTTCCTGAGCTCCAGCTCAGTAGATGAAAAGGTTCCTAAGAGGGCAAAAGCCCTCAGTACAAGTGCACAAACAAAATATCATGCATTTAAGTCAGAAAGTTGGTCTCCCTTCAAGCCAAAGCTGCCTTGTCCTGTCTGTAAGGATGAGCTGCACGGCATTGCTAAGTGCCCAGTTTTGCTGCCAAGTCTATGGGAGATAAAAGGGTGTTCATACATCAAAATTATCTATGCTTTGGATGCTTGCGTAAGGGACATATAACTAAAGATTGTAAAACCCGGCATATCTGTGGAGTATGTAGCCGGCGTCATCCAACCTGTTTGCATGAGGAGAGAGAGAAGAGATCCAGTGAAATAAGGATAAGTTCCACTTCTGATTCAACAGAAGGACAAGCAAATCCACAAATACGCACAGTCTTGTCCCATGCAGTAACTCAGAATTCTTCTGCTACCTCAAGTATTGTTCCGGTTTTCTTGTCATCTATGAAAGAACCTCAGAAGGAAATTCTTACCTATGCTCTTCTTGACACACAGAGTGATTCATCTTTCGTCTTGGAAGATCTTTTCAGAGAGCTGGATGTAGTTTCTCAACCATTACAGTTGAAGCTTAGCACAATGACTGCTGTAGACACCGTTATAGCTAGTCAAAAGGTGTGTGGTTTGCTAGTTCGAAGCTTTCATTCTGAAAATCGCATACAGTTACGGCAAGCATACACACGTGACTTTATTCCTGTTGATAAGTCTTGCATACCAACCAGAACCACAGCGTCGCAGTGGCCTCATCTCAAACATCTTGCAAATAACTTGCCATCTCTTCAAGACTGCGCAGTGGGACTGCTGATTGGCTATGATTGTCCTTCAGCTTTAGCTCCCCTTGAGGTCATCACTGGTGGTGAGAATGAGCCATTCGCTCAGAAGACAGAGCTGGGATGGAGTATCATAGGAGCAGCTAATCCCCACTTGGATAGGCAGGGAAGTCAAAGATTCGTACATAGGGTTGCAGTGAGAGAGATGCCAGTTCCATCAGTAGACATCTTGAAGGTTCTGGAGTCTGACTTCAACGAGAGGAATTCTGAGGGTAAATGTGTCTCTCAAGATGATGTGCGCTTCATACAGATTCTTAGCGAAAACATTCAGCAGATTAAGGACGGTCATTTGGAGATGCCACTCCCATTTAAAGGCCAAACTCCCCCATCATTACCTAATAATAAGAAGCTGGCTATAATTCGCTTGCAGCACTTAAAGAGGAAGTTAAAGGCCAATCAACAGTTTTACGGTCATTACAAGGCATTCATGGAGGATGTGATCAACAAAGGTGACGCAGAGCCAGCCCCAGAGGTGTCTGTCGGAGATGTTGTTTGGTACATACCCACCACGGTGTGTACCACCCGAAGAAGCCTGACAAACTGAGAGTTGTCTTTGATTGTTCAGCTAAATTCCGTAGCATCTCGTTGAACGATACTTTGCTGACAGGCCCTGATATGATAAATTCCTTGGTGGGAGTTCTCTGTCGATTTAGGAAGGAGAAGGTGGCCATCATCTGCGATATTGAAAGGATGTTCCATCAGTTCTTCGTCACACCTGACAATCGCAGTTACCTGAGGTTTCTATGGTGGGAGCATGGAGACCTTGATCGTGAGCCTAAGGAATATCAGATGGCAGTCCATCTCTTCGGTGCTGCTTCCTCTCCAGGGTGCGCTAACTTTGGCCTGAAATATCTTGCACAGCAATATAAAGCACATTATCCTTCTGCAGCGGCATTTGTTGAAAATAGTTTCTATGTTGATGATGGGTTAGTGAGTGTCCCTACAGTTAAGGAGGCCTGTGAACTGATAGTTGAAGCCCAAGAGTTGTGTAAAAGAGGAGGCCTACGACTCCACAAATTCAATTCGAATGAAAGTGAAGTTCTCAACTGTGTTGAGGCATCTGAAAGAGCATCAAGGGTCAAACGTCTTGACCTCAATCCTGATTCAGCCTCAATAGAATATGCATTGGGTATCCAGTGGCTAATTGAAAGTGACAGTTTCAGTTTTAACATAAACTTGAGAGACAGACCAGATACACGCCGGGGCATTCTATCAGTCATAGCTTCCTTGTATGATCCTCTGGGCTTTGTGGCTCCATTTGTTCTAAGCGGAAAGTGCATTCTGCAGGAACTATGCCGTCGGAGCATTGGATGGGATGACCTGCTTCCTGAGGACTTGCTCCCACGGTGGGAGGAATGGAAGGCTGGTCTTCAAGGCCTTCAAGCAGTCTGGATCCCAAGATGTTATCATCCACAAGACTTTGGCAAGATTGTGAGCGTAGAATTGCACCACTTTGCAGACGCTAGTAGTGTAGGCTATGGTGCATGTTCTTACCTTCGATATAAGGATGTCAGGAATGAAGTCCACTGCAGTTTCGTCATGGCAAAGGCTAGGGTTGCACCATCAAAGATCACAAGCATTCCCCGTTTAGAACTTTCAGCTGCTGTGATCGCAGCCAGATTGAGCGTTTTGCTGAAATCAGAGCTAAATATGAAGATTGATGAGGAATTCTTCTGGACAGATTCTCAAGTCACTCTAGCATACATTAACAACGAAGCACGGAGATTTCATATCTTTGTGGCGAATCGTGTTCAGCTTATACGAGAGTACACCAATCCGAGTCAGTGGCATTACGTTGATACAACGGAAAACCCAGCGGATCATGCCTCTAGGGGGCTCCGTGCATCAGACATTTTATCAACAACCTGGCTATCAGGTCCTGACTTCTTGTGGAAGAAAGAGTTCCATCTTGAACCTACTTCGTCACCCGACCTGTTGGTTGGTGACCCAGAGGTTAAAACCATTCAGACTTTTGCAATAAGAGTGACTGATTCCACGAACATGCTTGATCGCCTGTCTAGGTTATCCTCGTGGACAACACTCCTTAAGGTAGTGGCAAGAATTAAGAGGTTAGTGTTTGGACGAAAGTGTCAAACCGAGGTTGTGACTGTCAAAGAGCGTGAGAGTGCTGCCAAGGCAGTGATAAAGCTTGTCCAACAGCAAGCATTCAGTCGAGAGATGAAGTTGATTGAAGCAGGAAAGTCTTCCATGTTCTAGCCCACTTTTTAGTCTTGATCCCATTCTTAAAGAGGGTATACTTTGTGTTGGTGGAAGATTGAAACATTCATCGCTTAGCGAAGAATTTAAGCATCCGTGCATTCTACCCAAAGACAGTCATATCACCCAGCTTGTATTGTCACACTATCATTCACAAGTATGCCATCAAGGTCGAAGTCAAACTCAAATGGAGCTTAAAGCAAATGGATTCTGGATCATCAGTGGCAGCAAGTTGGTTGAAACTGATACACATGTGTGTTCAGTGCAGGAAACTGAGGCGGCCGGTAGAAGAGCAGCGTATGGCTGAGCTTCCTAAGGAGCGTGTTGAAGCATCTGCCCCATTCACATACTGTGGAATGGACTGCTTTGGACCATTTGTCATTAAAAGGTGTAGGAAGGAGTACAAAAGGTACGGCTTGATATTTACCTGTTTCTATTCCCGAGCCGTCCACATTGAAATGTTGGAAGATCTATCCACTGACTCCTTTATCAATGCCTTGTGTCTCATAAGCCTAAGAGGAGCGGCAACTGTATAGTGACCAAGGCAGGAATTTCATAGGAGCAAGGAATGAATTGAAAGAGGCACTTAAACAGTGTGACAACCAGGCTTTGGAAATGTTTCTGGCTGAGCATCAGTGTGAGTTTGTCTTCAATGCCCCATCAGCAAGCCATGCTGGCGGAGTTTGGGAGCGTCAGATACGCACTGTGCGAAGTGTTTTGGATGCTACTTTGGCTCAAAGTTTGGGTAGGCTTGATGATTCCTCCCTTAGGACACTTTTTATGAGGCCATGGCCATCGTAAATAGCCGTCCACTGACAGTGGATGGAATAAATGATCCCAATTCTCTTGAACCTTTAACGCCTAATCATCTAATCCTAATGAAATCAAAATTGCTCTCCCACCTCCGGGGAAATTTGAGAAGGAGGATGTATACTGTACAAAGCGATGGCGCAGAGTCCAATATTTGATTGAGCAGTTCTGGAGTCGATGGAAGAGGGAATACCTTCAGAATATTTCCACAAGACAGAAGTGGCACGTGGCCCGGCGCAATCTCAAAGTGAATGATGTGGTCATTGTAAAGGAAGACATCCTCCCAAGAAACCAGTGGCAGTTGGGGCGAGTAGTGGAAACCTTTATGGATAGTGATGGCTTAGTGCGACGAGTCAAAATACGAGTTGGAGAACAGAAATCAGGAAAGCATCAGTTCCCATTTAAACCTTCTGTTTTAGAGACCCATTCAAAAGTTAGTGCTGCTTCTTGAAAGTGAATAGTCATAAAGTATACGTCCACATATGTACAGACATAACCCATGTTAACATAACTGCTTATTTTACAATCGTCCAATATTGGGATAGTGAGTGGTTTATATGACCTTAAGAATCATGTATGATTTATTTGGTGTTGCAATTATCATGACATGATTGGTGGGAGTGTAAATGACCACTTTAGAGTTTATGTATGTTGTTGATTAAATTAAGTATGCGTTGGGTTATTGGTAAAATATTTGTATAAATGTTCGAAACTTATTTAATCATTTTATCTTTTGGATGTGCTTTAATGTTGATTGTATGTGATTGATCGGAAATTCTGTGCACCTGTGATGTTGAAATTTGTCCCTTTGGTGGCACCGTAGTTTTGCACAAGGGAAGAATGAATGGGACACAGCCGTGTTTGAGCCTACATGATTTTTATTTGAGACTTTAAAGAACTTGACGCACGTTTCATGACGGAAGAAAGGACTATTGTATTTTGTTTGCATTCCTTGGTGAGCGCAGCGAGGTATGATATGGTTTCATTCATAAGATCGTTTGTACATGTATGGTTTATTTTGCCGTGTAATTAACGTTTGTCCTTTTAAAATGTTTGTTCGTGTAGTGACGTTGGTAGCCATGAAACCAAGAGTGTGAAATGTTTGTTGCATTTATGTTTTCCATACAGTTTTCACGGTGCTAAGATGATGATGAATTAAAACGTCATGCTGGTTTGGCGAACACAAATAAAGAACATCTTATGCATCAGTCGAGACTCTCTTCTTTGGATCCAAGGGCTGCTACAGCCTGTTCGAGTCAAAGCTGAAAACGGCTCCGAAATAAGTACGTATGCTCTTTTGGATCCTGGGAGTACTGCAAGCTTTTGCTCCGAAGAGCTTATGCAAAGGCTTAAGATCTCAGGGAGAAAAACGCATTTTCTATTACAGACAATGGGACAAAAGAGAGTGGTACCAGCTTGCTCCTTAAGAGGGTTGGAAGTGGCTGGATTGGACAGGAATTGCTTTTACCAGCTGCCAGAGGTTCTTACGCAGAAGCGTATGCCTGAAAGTAAGGACTGTATTGTGTCAGAAAAGGATTTATCGGGATGGAGTTATTTGTCAAAGGTGCATATTCCAACCATACAGGCTAAGGTGGACATGTTAATTGGAAGCAATGCCCCAAAGGTATTGGAACCCTGGGAGGTAATAAACAGCCAAGGCAATGGGCCTTATGCAATAAAAACGGCGTTGGGCTGGGTAATTAATGGCCCCTTTCAAGGTAATACCTACCCAGTAGTTGCCTCTGCCACCGCTCAGGAGGAACAAGCCGCTGATTCAACCTCTTCTCAAAAAATAGCTGAACTTGAAGCAAAGGTAAAGGCAGATCTCCAAGCAGATATGAAACAGTTTACAAAGAGGGCAGCTTCCCAGACCAGCGAGTCACCCAGCGCTGATGACACTCAGAGCCATGTCTTGGAGGGGCAGGAAATGGTGGCTAAGGCGGTGAGTGCCAGGGACCGGGCCCGGGAAGAGAAGAGTGCCCTGACGTTGCGTATCAACCAACTGGAGGAGAAGAAAGAGGCTGTGGCCAGTCACCAGCAGGAGTTGGAGGAAGAATTGGGTCAGACTCGGGGTCTTGGTCCTCACAGAACCAATAAGCTGGGACCACCGGCTGAGAGAAGCCTTCAGGAGGACTTTGAGTTTGATAGTCACACCCCACTCCAGGAGCCTCGCAGCCCCTCGAAGATTACCATCCAGATGGAGGGAAATGGTTTGAGGTCCGTGGTGGAGGAGCTGGAGAGAAACCAGTTGCAGGAGCAGATACTAGGCCAGGAGGAGCGCTGCCAGGACTTGGAGGATCGGCTACAACTAATAGCTCGACTCGAAACCTTACAGAATGAAACGGAAAAACTACAAAGTCAGTTGGCCAGTGTCCGGAGTCAGCAGAGCAGAGAGGCAGAGAAGCATCAGCTACTTGTTAGTAGTTTAAATGAACAACTCAAAAGACTGCAAGTTAT